>CAUYPK010104066.1:0-12001 GCA_963574355.1 Loris lydekkerianus | reverse complement strand
TTGTTTCCATCATTTCCTTCATTGTTTTCATCATGTGTATTCTAAATTCCCTGTCATTCCTAACATTTCTCTATAGGTGGAATCCTCTGCAGTAGCTACCTCATGGTCTCTTGGAGGGGTTGCTCTGGACTGGTTTTTCATGTTGCCAGGAGTTTTCTGCTGGTTCTTCCTCATGAGTGTTTTCTTTTATCTGTTTTCTTGTCCTAATTTTCCTTTCACTTCCTCTTGCTCTTTAAGTTGCTGTGCCTGTGGACTAGGATTTTGATGAGTCCTTTTGGTACAGGACCAGAAGGATGAGAAGGTTGAAGAGCAAGAAGGGATAAAAGAAAGAAAAAAATAAAATAAAGAAAGAAAGAAAGATAAAAAAGAGAAAGGAGAAGTGGTGGGTAAAAGGGAATATTGACAAACAGAAGAGAGGCACAGAAAGAGAGAGAGAAATATAGGTCTATAGTAGGGTACTTTGACACAACCTTAAAAAAAAAACCCAACCTCTGGGGGTGCCTGGTTGGGTGGTTCCCTTGAGGTCAGCAGCTCTTGGCTAGCCTGATTGGACACAGTATCCCACCTCCACCAAGTAGAGAGGAAAGACAAAAATGCTGTAAATCAAACCAAAACAAGCAAACAGAAAACTTTACAGGATAGGATTGGGGGAAAAACCAAATAATAGGAGTAAAAACACTAGCAAAAATGAAGTTCTAATTATTGAAAAAGGCAACAATGGGAAATTGTATTTAAACTAGAAAAATGGAGAAAGAAAAGAAAGAAAAAAAAAAAAAGAAAAGAAAAATCTATAGGGAAAAGGTTGAAATTAATAAACCAAACAACAACAACAACAAAAAACAAACAAACAAAAACAACGCAGTACATATATCTTGTTGAATATGTCTGGGCAACAGGTGATCTTCTAGGGTATGAGATGTTAACAACAATGCTGATACGACTGGATGCCTCTGCTTGATTTCTCAAGCCCCGAAGGGTGGAGAGCCTAAATCTCTCCTCAACCCTCTTAAAAGGCACTTTAGACTTCTAAACTTGGCTAAGCAGAAACTTTCCCAGGAAAGCGCTTGTTGCTGGGATCACTGCTGAAGTGGCTATACACTTACCCCATGTGCCAAAACTGGTCTCACTCTGCCTCTGAGTGTTAAGGCTATAAAGCGGCTCAGTCCCCGCCTTTATGCTGCTCAGTCACTAGATTATTAGCTCCCGACTGATCCTTGATCTGTGACCTGAGGGTGGAGCTTGCCAGGGCAATTGTCTCACAATGACTCCACGTGGCCCACAGCTGAACACTATCAGCTCCATCAGGCTCAGCAGCTCAATCTGGGGCCCCAGACAACACTCAAATTTCTCTGCACTCCTGCTCAAGCTCTCCCAAGACAGTTCAACTGAGTGCCTCATGCAAAAAAATCCCCAAACAGCTCACAGGTAAGGCTTTTCCAGTTTGCAGTCTCACTGCTGCTGCACTTACAGCTGCTTGCAGGATCAGACTGAACGAACACATGCAACCACCCTCCAGTTTTCCACTGCCTTTGCCCTACTCTTGGGGTCGAGAAGTCTTTCCCCAACTCCCTGTGTCCTCAATGGGATGATCATAGGCAGATCCCACCAGCCAGAGATGCCAAGAGTTCTGTCTCCCCAGACTCACCGTGCCCAGTTGCAAGGAAGCTGTCACTTGGCAGCCATCTTGCTTGGATCCTTCACTGTCGGAACTTTTAAAAATGCAATACTTGTGTGCAGCTGCTATACTGTGCATTCCTGAGGCCATTCTGAAACTGGCCTGTGATTGTTGGTTGTAAGTTCAGAAAGACAGGTTGTTGAACTTTATTATTCTGTTTTTACTTACTGTTTTAAGAGTCTGTTTTGAATTATAATTTGTGGTGCCACTACAAAAAAAAGAGAATAAATAAACCAAATCAGGTATAAAGAGCTTTAGTGGGGCTGAAGGCTGAGCGTAAAATGCTGGGGGTCCCTGCCATGCTCTTGCCCCTGCTCTGGGGACCATACCAGTGAGACGGGCTGAGATGGGTGAGTTTGTCTCATTCCCATGTGGGGACTCTCTCTTCCCTCCATCCTTCTCTCTGTCTTCTTTACTTCTCACTATATATTTCCTTCTGCTCCATTCATCAAAAGTGGTGAAAGAATTCAGGCTGGGAGTCAAGGGAAGATGGAGACTTGCTCCCATTTCTTCTTCTTTTTTTTTTTTTTGACACGGCCTTCCTGGCGTTTTTTTTAGTTATTGTGCTGAGACATTTACATTCTACATTTACTAAGTTTCACATGTACCCTTGTAAGATCTTCCTCTCATCCTAAACTGGAAAGGTGAGCCACCTCTGTCCCCTTCCCAGGACACCCTAGTTGCTGAGAGAAGAAACTGATATCCCTGTTAAATTCCTGTGTGGAATGACGAGGACATTCCCATGGACTACATCCCCTTAGTGCACTGACTGACCATGGCCAGGCCTGGCATTTTGTGTCTTTGACTGTCATACAGACAGATCTTTCACGAGTCACATGTGGGGCTCCTGCCTGCTTTTCCTCAAAGGAAGAGTTCGGACTCTCCAAGCATTCCCTGCTTCCACCTGCAACAGGCAGGATCTAGCCATGTAAAGTAGACAGGTCACAGGTAGCCTGTACGGTCACAGGTATGCAGTGACCACAACTGGGTGGATAGGGTAGTTTTATTAGAATCTGCTTAGGGCTTCCAAAACCTGAACTGTGTCCCCAGCAACACACGCTACTCCTACCAGATTCTCATCTCAGACTCAAGTGCCATCTCTGAGAAAAATAGGGCTGTGACTCATGCTTACAATTAAATATGTGGATAAATAACTAAAATGCATACATACTTTGCTAACAAAATATGTCTAACATATTTTTAGGTAGAAATATGTGGAGGGTGCAATAGCCTCTGAGAAATAGAGCAACATTGCTATCTGAACTTCTGAAAATGCATGCTAACTAAAATGCATACACATTACATATATTATAATAAAATAGGTTGTGCTGTGTGTGCTGGTTTTATTATTCTTGTTTCGGGGGAGCTTAACTTAAGAATTGTTCCTGCTGGGAAAGACTTTCTCACATCCTGTTCTAAAATGTCACTCTCTCCACCTGCAGCCTGGTTGTTACTGCCTTCCCAGGAGTGAGTCCCACTCCTCTGTGAGTCAGGAGCTCACGCTGCTTGGCACACACCTTGCTTCTCCTTCCACACACCCGTGCTTTGTCTTGCTTTACAAAGTAAAGTAAGTCTATGGTGGAATCCTTGGGGAAAGTTCATGGCATACACAACGTCACATGTTCGGATGCCACTTACCAATATTCAGTGTACTTACTTAAAAGAAAGGAGGAATGAATACATGCTGACAATCTGTTATTGGACGGCTGTGTCATCTCAGGTAATTTTTGACCCTCTGTCTTCTTGTGTGTAAAGTGGTGACAACTGCAGCCTCCTACATGTAGATGGAATGAGAGATCATATATATAATTGCTTAGCAAAAGGCCTGGCACACCACACTCTTAGTAAATGTTGGCTGTTTGTTTATTATTGTTAACATGGAAAGTATTTTTCAGCAGATACATTGAGGTAGGGTGGTTTCTTTTGCTGACCAAGGGCACAGCTGTAAATGAAAGGTAGATATGAGGAAGAGTATCCCATAGAAACAAAGTAAGAGCAATAAATCAAGAGTAATTTCAACAGTAAAAGGATGCAGCAAGTTCCATATACAGTAAGGGGCAGATTCCAGAAGGGCCCAAGGTACTCTGCAGCAGACATTGAGCACATAGAACCACAGCCCCATCATGACTTTGACCTACAGCCAGGATAACTGCGTCCGCTGCCAAGTGGGCTCATATCTTGCTGGTCTCCGTGTGACACTGCATGGCTTTGGAGGGTGCCTTGGGTACGCTGCTCTTTTACAAGGACTTCCCAAGGATGATTAAATTGATGACTATTTTTCTCTGTATTCATTTCCCCACAGCAAGCAGAGGCTTTTGCAATCACTCTGTGACCCTCTGGTCAACAGTTGAAGTAGGTTTGGTCCATATCCCACCATGACGAGGGGGAGGTGGAATCTCACTGAAGCTTCATTTTTCCAAACTAAGATCTGGATCCAGCCTTTTCCCCTCATGTTGACCAATGTTTCCTGTTTCGGGAAGCTGTTCTGTATCTTTCTCCATCTGCATCCTAAACTTTCACTCATTTCACAGAAGCTTCCCCTAGTTCCCATGAAGGGGTCACTGTCCTCCCCCAGGCAACATAGGATTGCACTCCAGTGGCCCATGCAGTGGACAGCTGTGAGACAGCTGTCACAAACAGGGCCAGAGTTGCACTCCAGTGGCCCACTGGCTGCCACCATGGACCAGTCGTCCCCACCCCTGATTTCTTGGTATCACATAAACCAATATTATTGTATGAACCTTGGAGAAGGCTGGGATGGAATTCCCTCAGGGATAGCAGATGGGTGCCTTGGGTAACATGCAATCGGTAGAAACAAAGGAATCTGATATAGCATGTACTCTGGAGTTGTGGTCTAACATTATACCAATACCTCATCAATGTCTGTGATTCAAGTGGGCATCCATTGAACATGGTCCATTTAACACAGACCTACCAAGCACTTGCTAGACGCCAGGCCCTGAGGAACAACGGTGAGTTAGAGGCAGCCTCTGTTGTTATGGAGAGTACTGTAGTCAGGGTGTCAGATAGTAAATAATGCAATAAAACAGATATATGGACTTACAAATTGTGATCCGTGTCACAGAGGAGACTGACAGGAGTGGAAGGAGGGAATGTGTGAGGGGGGGCAGAGAGTGGGACAGGAGGCAGGTGGACAGATGGCCAGTGAAGGGCTGTTAGGAGAGGTGGTGTTTTAGCTGAGCTGGAGGGAATGAAAAGGGGCTGCAGAAGCACAGAGGAGGGGGGTACCCCGGCAATGTCTGACGTGCTGCAGGACTTTGGTGGGACGGGAAGATAGAGAGCAGGTGGGGGACAAGGCTGCTCACAGAGGGGTAGGGCATGCAGGCCTCAGCAGTCCTGGGACAGGCAATGGATTTTCAGCCCAAGGCTAACCGTAAGCACTGAAGGGCTTTCAGCAGGACCTGGGCATGGTCCAGGTTATAGGTTCTGTCACTATCTTTCCCTCGTTTTTTATTTCCATTTTCCCCATGTGGCTGTGGGGAGGCTCTTCACTCTACACTTCTGGGGTTTCATGTGCCTCTTCTCCCAGGACAGACCAGGGCATGCTGATCTGCTGAGTTGGATCAACCTGGGAGGAAGGTTGCTGCAACCCTGGATGAAGGAGGGAGAGGTCAGAGCCCGGAGCACAGAGGGCAGCAGCACACCATGGCCTGCCCGGCCTCCACCCTCTCCCTTTGCCCTGCGGCCTCCCAGTGCTGGGCTTGGCCTGCACACCGTCATCCCCCTGCAGGAGCAGTAACAGCACAGCCAGCATAGTGGGTGCCACGTGGAAATTCTGGACACACAGCCCCATCCCCCTGGAGGACCCCACTTGCTGTTTTATGTTATACATGTGGCTTTGGAGGCACAGAAGGGTGACACTGAGGGAAATTTGGAAAGCAACAATGGCAATGATTTCCAGTCCAAGGTGGAGAAACAAGTCAAATGCCTGAGCCCCCAGCCCTATCTTGAAATGCTACAAGCCTGAGCCTTCAGATGTTGACGAGCAAATGAGTGATCTTCTGGAACCTGTGGTCCAAGCAGCCAGATTTGGAATCTGTTCAGTTTGTGTTTTTGCCAAGCTTTTTGTGGGGGACACATTTAAAAACAGCTGTGTGCGTGTAGTATGTCTGTAGGGGATGTGGGTAAACCCCTCACTGTTCATCCCCAAATGTTAGCGAAGACAGGAAACATCTGAGGGTCAAGGCGGCAGCCTTGTCTGCAGCTTGGGAGTGGGTGGGGTGGTGGAGGGTGGTGAAGTGGGGTGGGAGGGGTAGAATTAAAAGCCCAGAAGAAAATAGTTAAAATTTTAGAAAGAGGTGGGAGAGGGACAGGGAGAGAAAATTCCATGTAGAAAGACTGGAAAAGTCCGAACTATTTAGTCTGGAAGGATGAAGGCAGTAGGGTTGGAAACTGGATACTAAGTTAACAGTCAAAGAGAAGGTGAGCAGGGATGAGCTCAGTCACGGCCTCGGAGTCCTCCCCCCTGAGCACAACTTCTCCCTGGAGCCCCCCCAGGGCATTTGGATTAGAGACCATGAAAAGAGCAGCCTGAGCAGGGTGGGGGTCTCGGTACGGGAATGTGAAAGTGGGGGTTTACTGTGAAAAGCCCACGTGCTAGGTGGATGAGAGACTGCCCCACACAGGCGTACACACAGTCAAATATTATTGCTCCAGGACTATTTTGGGCTCAGGACCAGTTTACACTTTTCTTGGTTAGATAAGCCTTATGCCTAAAGAATTGTAAGCACCTAAGTAACTGAGATTTCTCCTGGGTCAGGAACAACCCAGTGCTAGTTCACTTCAGCAACAGGATGGGTGATCTGGCGGGGCTGACCAGGCAGGCATCCTGCAGGAAGCAGTGTTTGCACTGGGCTTTGGTAGATGGTAGGAGTTGGTGGGCAGAGAGGGAAAGCCAGAGGAACACCCTGAGCTTTGGGCTGCAGATGGGAGCACAGAAGGTATGCGTGGTGGGGAGTTAAGAGCTCCTTTGACTGGGGCACAGAATAGTAAGTGCTAAGGTGGAAAAAGTGGTAGGACCACGTAGTGAAGGCCTTGGAAGTAAGTTGCCCTGGGAAAAGGGCACTTTTACCTGGTTGGTAAGAGAGAAGCTGTTGGCGGAAGGAGTGCATACCACCTAAAAAAAAAAAAATAACTGGCAGCTGCGTTTAGATCATGGACAGGAGGGGGTGATGCTGGGGCCGCGAGACCAGTTGAGAGTCTATGGCCCCAGCTTAGGACAGTGACAACTCAGCTTATAATGGCAGAGGGCATGACTCTCAGGTAACAACATCGGGGTGCAAAAAATTCTTCACATTTCCTTTAAAGGAAACTAATTCTGACTCAAAGCCATCATCCTGTGTGTCATCAGGAATTGCTGTTATGGTCACAATTAGGGACCTCTTCTCCCAAATCTGGACATGCCCGAGTCTCGGAGGATCACATGAGAGGTGATGATGGGATTGGGGCCACTGGTCTCGTGGCCATCCTGCTGATGTCCTCACTGTCCCAGTCTGTGGGTTCCCGGAGGCAGTTTCTATACCATGAAGATAAATGCCCTGAGATGAGAGTGAGTATCTGAATGTCCCCACTTTACAGGTGAAGAGACTGAGTCACAGGAGGTTAAAGAACTTGTTCAGGTGAAGGATCGGGAGACACCTGCTCTAAGCACTAGTCCACATCACCTGTGTAACTGGGGTTGTTGGGCAAGGAAGGTGCAGACACCCACAGATGTGGAGAGTGAACGCACAGGAGAGGCCAGATGGGATGTGAAGGTGGAGAGCCCTCTGGGGGTAAGTATCTCCAGTTTTATTACATTTACCTTTTAATTATAAAGTTCTTAAAAGCTTATCTTGGAAAATGTGTCAAATTCCAAAAGGAAAATGAAATAGAATAGAATCCCACCCATAATTCTACCACAGAAGCAAATGCACTCCACTCTGACACATGTCTTGGCAGTCTGGTTTTCTCTGCATCATCTTACATGGCAAGGGCATTTGATACATTTAACATTTTATCCTGATTTTTTTCAATCTTAAAAGTTATATTAAGCTTTCCATTGCCTTTCAAAGTATTATTTGTCTTTGTTCTCTGATAGCCATTGCAATGGACGCCCCATTTCGGTTTCTTTCTTAACTCTCCACCTCACTGCACGTTCAGGTTGTTCCTTGATGGTTTGCCACCGTGAACTGTACTGTGACAAGCAGGTGTGGAAGTTTTTACCTCTGTTCTGGATCACTTCCTTGGGATAGTGTCCCAGAAATTGAATTATGAGACATTTTTAAGGCTACTGATGGATCTATTGCCACACTTTCCAAAAGGATTGTACCTTTTACTGCTGAAGGCCACATGTAAATACAAATGCAGTAATTATCTTTAAAACCTTTGCTCACATGGAAGGCGGAAATGACATCTCACTATTCTAGGCTTTGTCTTTTTATTTCATGTAGTTCACAGAATGAATGACTCTTTGAAGAAGGCCTCATTACTTAAAATAGTATTAATCTTTTAAAATTGACAAGTCATAATTGTACGTATCATGGGCACACAGTAATGGTTCAGTGGATATAAAAGATAGTGATCCGATCAGGGTAATTATCCATCATCTGAACATTTTTTATTTCTTTGTGTTGGAAATATTCAATATTCTCCGCTATTTGAAATTGTATATTATTATTAACTCTGGTCACCCTACTGTGCTGGAGGACACTAGACTTTATTTCTCCCATCTAGCAGTAATTTTATACCCTTTAACAAATCTCTCCCTATCTTCCCTTCTCCCTACCCTTCCTCTAGAATCCCGTTTTACCTTTTACTTCTATGAGATCAAAAATAGTATTACTCTTGATGAATGAGTTTTTTGGCACCCTCTTAGATTTTGCCCTTTCACCTCACCCAAGTTCAAAGCTCGATTCCCTGATTTTGTAAATAAGAAAAGCAAGAATGAGAGGCAAAGTAACTCGATTGGGGAGGGCACAGCTCGTAGGTCTTGGTGGTAGGGTTCAGACTGGGGTGTGTGTTACTCCAAAACCCTCTACTAGGCAGTCCTGGTGCTTCACTCCCGGGTTTTGAATGTGAGTGATGAGGAGAGAGAAGAAACCATGAACAGAACCAAGTCAACCCCGAGGCGGGGGTGAGTGGATCCCTTTTTGTGAATAAGTGTGTACGGTGGCTTGGTGTGGGTTGATTTGGAGGCACAGGGAAATTCAGGCCTGGCACCCAAGAAAGTGTGGACAGATGTGTGAGAGAGGTTCAGGCTGCCATGCAGGACAAGGAGGTAGGCCAGCACCCACTGAAGGGTCAGCTCCAGTGTTTGTGAAATTTAAGAGCAAAGTTCAGGTTAGCACCAAATGAGAACGAGACCAAGCATAGTTCCCTGGGAGGGTCACTGAGGTTCCCTGAGTCTGCTGCCAGGTGCTGGGAGCCCTCATCTCCACAACTGCAGCTGGCTCCCTGTTTCCCGCAAGGGCAAGGCTGGACAGGGGGAAGCTCCTGGCAAGCTGGTGGTAAAGCTGTGAGCTCTGAAACTGACCAAGGAAACAAAGGAGTTACCAAGTCTGCAGAACCAGTGCAGGTGAGGAACAGGCACAGACAGCCGTGGAGTTTTACTGCCAAGGAGGATTCCTGAGCTCTTGGTGGGAGGTGATTTAGCTTGTCCAGGGCACAGGAGGCTCATCTTGCAGGAGAGGGACACAAGTTTTGGGGTGGAAAGGATGAGAAGGAATCTCTTGAGACCCAAGTCAACGTCCTCTGTTTTGACAGGCTGTATTTGCAGTCTCCAGAACACCACCAAGGGCAAAGGCCTGGGAGGAAGTCCATTCTGCTCAGTGGTGTTTTCCTGCCCCCTGCCTCATTAGGCTTAGATGCACCTTCTGTGATAAGGAGGAGACTGGGAGGTCAGGGACAGTGTGGCCTTGGTTGAACAGGGGACAAAGCCAGCTTCTGAGGGTGGAGTAACCCTACCACCTCTTTGCTTTCTGAGCTCTTTGCTTGCTGAGCTGCACAGATACAGCTTCAAGAGCCCAGGTTGAGGCCAGCCCCTGGGCTTTCTGTTGAGAATGAAATTTACACCTGTCCCCACAGTATGGCTGGAGGAGGCTGTCCAGGGAGGCTCACCCAAAGACGGGGTGCACCCTCTGTCCCAGGTCCTGTCAGTTCCATCCTCCAAGCAAGAAGGACATAAACTTGGATCAAATAAAGAACCTTGCTGAGAAAATCCTCAGTGAAAATCTGAAGGGAAAGGTGATTTGAGAAGTCTGTGTAAGAAAAACCTGGTTTCCTCCGAGGAACTGCATCAAGGCCACTGAAATTACAATGAAATGGGACAATGTCTCTAGATGCTTTAACCACAAACGAGAACTGCCAAGTACTCTCTTTCCTTTTTGCTCTGGCTTGTGGGAATTTCAACTACAGCAGTTAAATTTTTCTTTACAGTTGAGGTACTTATAACCTCCTTATTTTGCACCCTGCTTTTTTATTCGCATTGTCTTATTTCACTATAATTTAACTTGCCTCAATCTTTTGTAGACTTAAACAACATGTAAAATTAAATGCGGAATAACATCCAAGTCTCTCCCAGGCGATGAAAAAGGGAGGAGCTGACCCTGCTGGGCACGGCGGCCACCAGGTGGCGCCCAGGCTCCCCCAGCCGCCCCATCTCCCTGTTCCCCAGCCACCTGCGCCACTCAGCGTGTCCCCACAGCACTTCTGTGCCGCTGGCCGGGCTGGTCTCTGCTGTGCCACGCTTCCGAAAGCCTCTGGCCTAAAATGCTCTGGGTTCACTTTCAGGGACTGGGCAAAGCCAAATGCCAAGTGATTAGATCAATGCTCCAAATGTTTCAAATGGGTGAGGCCCCGGCCAGCGAGAACAGGAGGTGTGAGGCCATATGGTCTCCACACCCCCCAGACCGCAGCAGTGAGACCCTCATCACAGAAAGCACGGAGGGGGGCACAGGAAGGCTTTCCCCCTGTCACTACATGTGACTTCTATCTGAAATGGTGCATTGCTTCTAACAGCACATCCCTGGACAGTAGTTACCACCACCTGGAAGACAGAAATTGTTAAAAGACTCACACGTGCTGGTGTGACCACTCACATTGGTCTCCGTGACGCATTGAGATAAATTGTGTCATTTAAGCTGTTGTGCAACAGCTTCACGCCAGAATTCTATCAGACCTTCAAAGACCAGCTTATACCTTTACTGTAGAAATTATTCCAAAAAACTGAGAAGGAAAGACTCTTCCCCCCAACACGTTTTACAAAGCAAACATCATCCTGATACCAAAACCAGGAAAGACCCCAACTAAAAAGAAGAATTTCAGACCAATTTCACTAATGAAAATAGATGCAAAAATTCTCAATAAAATCCTAGACCATAGATTACAGCTTCTCATTAAAAAAAAAAAAAAAAAAAATCATTCATCACAATCAAATAGGTTTCATTCCAGGGATGCAAGGCTGGTTTAACATACGCAAGTCTATAAACATAATTCACCATTTTGACAGAAACAAAAACAAAGACCATATGATCCTCTCAATAGATGCAGAAAAAGCATTTGCTAAAATTCAGCATCCTTTTCTAACCAGAACACTTAAGAACATAGGCACAGGTGGTGCATTTCTTAAATGAATTGAAGCCATTGATGACAAACACACAGTTAATAGTATAGTAAATGGAGTAAAACTGAAAGCTTTTCCACTTAGAACTGGACCCAGACAAGTGTCCTCTGTCACCACTGCTATTCACCACAGTGCTGGGAGTTCTTGCTAATACAATCAGGCAAGAGAAGGAAATAAAGGGCATCTAAATGGGAGCAGAGGAGGTCAAACTCTCCCTCTTTGCTAATGATATGATCTTATGTTTAGAAAACCCCAAGACTCCTGGAAATGATAAAAAAAAAAAAAATATAGCAATGTTTCAGTATATAAAACCAATGTCCAGAAATCAGTAGCCTTTGTATATGCCAATAACAGCCAACATGAGAAGCTAATCAAGGACACAATTCCCATGAAAGTAGCCTCAAAAAATGAAATGAAATACCTAGGAATATACTTAACAAAATTTTCTTGCCTCTACAAAGAAAATTAATAGCAAGAAAAGAAATAGCAGATGATATTAACAAATGGAAGAACATACCATTCTCTTGGCTGGGAAACAATCAACATTGTTCAAATGTCTATACTTTCCAAAGCAATCTACAGATTTAATACAATCCCCATTAAAATACCATCATCATACTATCAAGATTTGGAAAAAATAATTCTTCGTTTTGTATGGATCCAGAAAAAGCCTCATATGGGCAAGGGAATTCTTAGTAATAAAAACA
>CAUYPK010104063.1:0-21553 GCA_963574355.1 Loris lydekkerianus | reverse complement strand
TGGCCTTCGTTGACTTCATCGAATCCCGAGCACCCAATTTTTATGCCATCGGAATTAATCAACTTGTGTTACGTTGGCAAAAGTGCACTGATTCAAATGGCACTTATTTCGATTAAATTGAATAAATATTCACTGAGATATTACAATTTAAAGTAGACTCATAAAAATGGACAAAACTTTTGAAATGACCTAATAGAAACCAAACAAAGGCATACACTGGGGAAAAGAATCCCTATACTACAAATGCTTTGGAGACAACTGGATAACCACATGTAAAATACTGAAAGTGGACCCACACCTCTCACCACTTACAAAAAATTGACTCACGATAGATAAATATTTAAACCTAAGGCACAAAATGATAAAATCTCTAGAAAAATGTGGGAAAAACGCTTGATGATATCAACCTGGGGAAAAATTTTATGAAGAATATTCCATTAGTAACTGCAACAACAAAGAAAAGTAAATGGAACCTAATTGAGCTAAATAGCTTCTGTGCAGCTAAGGACACAACAATTAAACCAAACAGACAACCTAAAACAATGGGAAAACATACTTGCAGGTTATGAATTCGATAAAGACTTGATAACCAGAATCTACAGAGAACTCAAATTAATCAACAAAAAAGAGCCAACAATTCCATCTATCACTGGGCAAAAGATATGAGTAGAGCCTTCTCCAAAGAAGACAGACAAATGGCCAACAGACATGAAAAAATGTTCTTCCTCTCTAATCATCAGAGAAATGCAAAGTGTAGAGTATAAATGTTTTACCACAGTAATTAAGTGAATGAGGTAGAGAATACATTAACTAGTTCGATGTAAGCATTCCAAATTCTATATAAAACCAGCACATTGTACCCCATAAATACATTAATGTATACATGATCTATGTGTTTATGACTTAATAAAAAAAAAACAAAAAAACTACCTTTAGATATCACTTAACCCTAGTGAGAGTAGCCCACATCAAAAGTCCTAAAGTTGCAGATGCTGGCAAGGGTGTGGAAAAAAGGAACACTTACTCTTTTAGTGGGATTGCAAACCAATACAGGCTCTTCGAATGGAAGCATGGAGAATCCTCAGAGAACTAAAAGCAGACCTTCCATTTGATCCTGCAGTCCTATTACTAGGCATTTACCCAGAGAGAACAAAATCATTTTACCAATGAGACATATGCACTATAAAGTTGATTGCAGCTGAATTCACCATCAACAGGATATGAAATTGACCAAAATGCCCATCAACATGGGAATGGATTAATAAACCATGGTATATGTATACCATTGAATACTATTCATCCATAAAAATGATGGAGACTTTACATCTTTTGTATCAACCTGGGTGGAGTTGGAGATCATTCTCCTTTGTAAAGTATCACCTAAGAGACTAGAAAGAAAGTATTCAATGCGCTCCATACTAATATGAAACCAGTAGATCAACAAATACATGTCCACACAAGAGAAAAACACAAACTCTAGTGAGGGTGAAAGGGGAGGAGGGATGAAGAAGAGCAGAGGAGGAAGGAGCATTGGGGGGAAAAAAGATGTCAGCAAAATACATCTAGAACTTATATTTTTTAAAGGATATCAATTATATTCCATTCATCAATATGTCTATCTTTATTCCAGTGCAACAGTATTTGATTACCATGTCTTGACAGGAAGTTTTTAAATCAGGGAGAGTCAATATTCCAATATTTTTCTTTTTCACATCATTTTGATTATTCAAGATTGCTTGCAAGTTCATATGATTTTTAAGATTAGTGTTTCAATATCTGGAAAATGTGCTTTGATTTTGTTAGCGAGTAAATTAAATCCGTAAATCCATTTGGGTAATATTGCCATATTAACAATGTTAAGTCTTTCCATGCATGAATGTCAAATGTCTTTTCATTAATTTTTGTTGTCTTTAATATCTTTCTGTAATATTTGGTGATTTTTAGTGTATGCAACTTTCTCCTCTTGGTTTAAATTTCTTCTCAGGTATTTTATTCTTTTTGTGCTATTGCAAATGGAATTGGTTTCCTAATTTCCTTTTAAAATTCTTCATGACTAGTGTATAGAAATATAGCTTATATCTGCATGTTGATTACACCTTTAAGACTAGTAAGACTAGTGCTGTATAAGTTACCCGTCTTCAATTTATTAAGACAATATTCAGCTAAAGTATAATGACACTTTTAATCTCCTCTGCTGTTGATTAATTGCCCTGTTTAAAATACATTATTATCATTTATGTATAATTGAATGGACAAATTATAAGCAAATATCCAAATTAAAAGATTTTAAATGTTATGCATACACACAATAAGCACTCTTTGCAAGGTAGTTAATATAAATGTGAATATTCATTTGAGGAATAGAAGAAATATAAATAAATTTTACTAAAGATCTCAATGCTTGAAATTTACTTCTATACAGCACCTAATAACCTGGTTATTAAATTGATCGTTAGCACGAACTTAGAACAATATTACACAAGATACCATTAGAATAGACTACTCGATGACTCTCTGATAGTCCCTGTAAAGCCGTTTGAAAAAGTAGCCCAAAGTCACTAAGTATACATGCTCTTATTAGAGAAATGACAAAGACAAAAGCAGCTAGAGGTAGAAAAAAAAGACAAAACCAACATGGTTTCCAACATGGCTGGTAATTTTGTGCATAATGTAGCTCCTAACTACATATTGTCTTTCTGTTTTTAAGACTCTTTTTTAGAGCATTTTAGACTCACAGCAAAATTAATAAGGTACAGAGATATTCCAAAATCCTCTGCCCCTCCACATATATATCCTCTCCCATTATCAACATCTCTCACCACAGTGGTACATTTGCTACAACTGATGAATCTACATTGACACATTATTCTCAACCAAAGTCAATAGTTTACATTAGAGTTCATTCTTGGTGTACATTCTATGGGTTTGGGCAAATTTATAATGATATATATTACAATTGCAGTGTTGCAAAATATTTTCACTGTCCTAAAAATCCCCTGGGCTCTGCCTATTCACCTTTCTCTGATTCTTAGGCCCAGGCAACTACTGATCATTTTACTGTTTCCATATATTTTCTATTTTCTGTATTGTCATGTATTTGGTATAATTCAAATTATATGACATTCTGGGAAAAGGCAAAGGTATAAAGCCTTTCTCAAGTGGCTTCTTTTACTTAGTAATATGCACTTGAGTTTTCTTCATATCCTTTTATGGCTGGATAGCTCATTTCTTTTTAGCACTTAACAGTATTCAGTTGTCTGGATGTATCAGTTTATCCATTGCACTCCTGAAGGGCATCTTGTTTGCCTCCAAGTTTGTGCACTTATGAATAAGGTTTTATAAAGATTTACGTGTAGGTTTTTTTGCATGTATATGAATTTTCAACTCATTTGGAAAAATACCAAGGAGTATGAAAGATGAATGGTATGTTAAGAGTATATTCAGTTTTCTAAGAAACTGCCAAACTACCTCCCAAAATGTCTATACCATTTTGTATTACCATCAGCAACCTATTGCCTCACATCCTTGCCCTGATATGCTACAGGCAATCACACATGAACTTCACAGCCACCCTGTATTGTCAGTGTTTTGTATTTTGAAATTCTAATGTATGTGTAATGGTACCCTATTCTTGCCTATAAATGTTTCCTCTTGCCTATAAATGTTTAAAGTGCACATGTGATGTTTTGCTCTACATCTGCATAGTGAAATTGTAACTACAGTCAAGCCAATTAATGTGCACATCGTATCACACAGTTACCTTTTTGTGATAAGACCACTCAAAATTTACCCTCTAAACAAATTTCTAGTATACAATATTATTAACAATATTTCTCAGGCAGTACATTAGACGTCTAGACTTACTCATCCTAAATAATTGCAACTTTGTATCCATTGTCCTACGTGACTTCTGGTCCCTGGTAACCACCATTAAACTCTCTGTTTTTAAGTAAGAGTTTTTGAATCCACATATAAGTGAGATCATTCAGTAATTGTCTTTCTGTGTCTTATTTCTCGTAGCATAATGTCATTCAGATCCCTGCAAATGGCAGGATCTCCTTTTCTAATATACACATGTACACTGCAATGTCTTCATCAATTCATCTATTGAAGGATATTCAGATCATTTCCATGTCTATTATGAATAGTGCTGTCATAAACATGCTACTATAGATATCTGTATAAGATGCTAATTTTATTCCTTTTTGTTATGAACCCAGAAGAGAAATTGCTGGGTCCTATAGTAGTTCTATTTTTAATTTTATGAAGACCTCCTATACTATTCTCTATAATAGCTACATCAATATACATTGCCACAACAATGTAGAAGAGTTCCCTTTTCTTGTCGCCCTTGCCAACATTTGTTATTTTTTTTTTCTTTTTCTTTTTTTTTTGCCAGGGCTTGGTTTGAACCCGCCACCTGTGGCGTATGGGGCTGACACCCTATTCCTTCGATCCACAGGTGCCACCCCTTTTTTCTGTTTTATAAAAGTTATTTTCTTGCCTTTTTTACATCACGACCTGCAAGAAAGCCAAATCTCACAGGTTTTAATTTTTAGAACATTTCATGTTCTCCTTTGCCTAGAAATTTCTATACACATTCTTCTTTCTACCTGAAATGCTCTCCCTGACCCATCATCTAGCCTGATTCTTTTTATTCATTCAGCTTCACCTTAAGCATCCCTCTCTTACGGACATATTTATGTACTCTACATTCAGCTACACTCCCTAGCTATGTGCTCTCACAGCACCCTGTCATTTTCTTAACATTACAGTCATATATTACTATATAACATGTTTATCGACAGTTTCCTCCAAAAAATTGCAAACTCTGTGAAGTTAGACACTGTAATTGTCTTGCCTGTTGCTGTGTCCCCAATGCTTAGTGCATAGTAGGTGCCGAATCAACAAATGATTGAAGGGTAGAATTATATTAGCCCCCAGAAACAACCCTACACATGCCCTACTTCAATCACCCTATAAGAATTTCTGATGAACAATAACTTTGCACACATAATTACGAGTTGAAGGTTGAGAGTCAGATTTTTAATTAAGCCACATTGTTACATAAGATTAGTGTAGTGGTAGCATATGTGTATATGTTTTCCTTAAGCAGTTTTTGCAGTGCCTTGGAACTCAAAAAGAAGAGGACTCAAGAGAAAAGTTCACACAGTTGACAATGAAATTCATTTAACGTTTAATGTTCCATAAAGTACCAAGACATTTTGTGCAGAATGATTACTTCAGCTAAATCCTCTAAAGTTTCAGGAGGTTCCCTGAGGGCTAATCTATTTCCCCTTGAATCTTTAAAGGCATTGAGACAAGCTGAGGGCAAAGCAAGGAGAACAGATAGTAGAGGTGGCCGCCTTTACCTCCCCACCCCAGGAGTAAATGCTTTCCTAGAAATGTCGAGGTTAGGAAAAGGCTAGGTAGCTCACTTTTTTTTTTTGATTAAAAATATCAGGAGTATTTTTCTGAGCACTTCTTGGATATTCAAACTCAAGATTTCTAACAATATCAGAATCAGTCAGGTTTTAGCCAAACGTTGCTTACATTTTATTCACATCACTTTAGTTTCATATAACTTTGACAAGAACCTCTGTGAGTTTTTCCTTCAGGTGTTAGGATATAAGAAGCAGCTTTGCTGCTTTCCACTTGAGAAAGACTGAAGCATTTGGAACACTCTTTATAACTTGGATACATATAAAGAATGTATTGCAAAGTTCTTTGGGGAAAAGCTCTATCATTGTCATTCTTCTCCTATATTAAAATAAGTTCTTATTATAGCTGGAGTGTTTACTGACTGGATTTCCTTTTTTATTATTAGTAAATCATAGCTGTGTACATAATGCGATCATGGGTTTCTTTAAATCTGTCTGTAGACATTTTATTCTGTATGAATATGCCTAGAAAATTTCCATGTACTTTATTCCTCCCCTCATATGATCAAACTTTTTCAGAGCTTACTGTCTGATTTCACTTTTTCAGGCACTAGGAAGACAAGCTGTTTAATATAAAAGCTATATCCTATTGGGTGGTGTCTGTGACTTAAAGGAGTAGAGTGCCAGCCCCATATACCAGAGGTGGTGGGTTCAAACCCAGCCCCAGCCAAAAACTGCAAGAAAAAAAAAAACAAAAAACTATATTAAATTAGCGGTGGTTAAAGTAGCCAAAGACCACATCAAGCAAAAACTTTATAGTCCGGGATCCAGATAATATAATTTCTAACATTTTGAGGTGTTTTGCAAAATTAAAGTTATTCTCAGAATCAGGAATAATAGACTTAAAGTTGATGCCTTACTCTCTATGACTTACCTGGTTAGGACAAAGAAAGCACGCAATTTAGAAAAGAGGCCGAGGCAGAAGTAAAAGAACAATTACTTGGCAGATATTTTAGTAATTTGAAAAAACAGATTAAAGTCAATTTTCAGCAATCTTATTTTTTCACAATGAATATTAAGCTGATCCTACTTTGGAACAGTGGCAAACAATTGTTTTTCTTTATGTTCCAGGATTTATAGATTAGCCATAGACATCTTCATAATGATTCATGATGCTTTTTTTGCTCAAGAAACAATACTTTGACTCTTATTGTTGTATGTGTCTTCACCTTTACGTGTGTGAGGGTTAAGATAAATGTCCAAATGATTGTCAAAGTGAATAGCAAAAGATAGGACAGAATAGAGAGAATAGGGAGTAAAACAAAAAGGAAGGGAGGTGAAAAGACTGAAAGAGAGAGATGAAAGAAGAGATAGAGGAATTAATGCTTATTTATTTATTTATTTATTTATTTATTTTGAGGCAGAGTCTCACTTTGTCACCCTTGGTAGAGTGTCATGGCATCATAGCTCACAGCAACCTCCAACTCTTGGGCTCAAGTGATTCTCTTGCCTCAGCCTCCCAAGTAGCTGGGACTACAGGTGTCTGCCATAGCATCAGCAATTTTTAGAGACAGGGTCTCACTCTGGTTCAGTCTGGTCCCGAACCTGCAAGCTCAGGCAGTACACCAGCCTCAGCCTCCCAGAATGCTAGGATTACTCACTTCTGATATGTCACTCCATCCTAACATTATCACTTCCTCTAAGTAGCCTTTCCCAACTGCTCCATCTATTCTTCATATGGTATCACCTAAACTTTCATAGCTAAGATCACAAACATATTATCATAGGTTAATACACATATGGCATGCTTTAACATTTTTTTAAATTCCTCTAATGATATTTTTGAGAGAAATGAACACCTTACATACTGTCATGCTGCCAATGATATACTGGTTGTACAGAAAGAGCTCAGTAAAGGCCTGTTGAACTAAACTAGTATTCTATGTCAATAGATAACTTCTTCTATAGCTATGTTGTCATTCTTACTTTTTTTTAAACAGATCAGGTGATTAGTTTGATCACAGTGACAGTAACGAGGTCTCTATCTTGGTTTTGCACCAAGCAGGTAGACGCGATTGGATTTTCTTAATTCACATATGATGTTAGTTCTTATGCACATTCTTACACTCTCCCTCTGAAAGAAACAGAAGGACATGATTTAACTTTGAGGTAAGAAAAATAAACCTATCTAAATGCCAATTTCTTAATTATTCATTCATATGGAAATTTAAATTGAATATAATCTTTAGATAAAAATAGAAGAAAGGACCTGGCAAATGATGTATCCCTAACTGGTGTGATGAAGGAGAGATCTGTATCATTTAATTTGCTATTAGAGCACTGGAAAATACAGCCATTCAGAAGACCTTTACAGATTTTGTAAATGTGCTAAAACCTTGATGCAGTATTCAATCAGCGGCTGCAATGCATGAATTTTATTTCCTTATTTTCATTTCAATGAATAATTTCCATGGAATAGTAACTAATGGAATCATAAAAAAGAGGTCATTAGGCATTGGTTTCAACAAATGTCATTTGATGTAATAGACTTCCGGACACATTGCCAGGGAGAGTTGCTGTTTCTAATAAATACTAATGTAAGTTTTTCTAGTTATTAAAAAAAAAAAATTGTGCATTTGCATGGAGCACCACAGCGTTACAGAACAGGCTAGTGCATAATAGCATGCAAAAGTTATAAGAAGCTTCTGAAATCCATCTTCTTTTGCTTATTTTAAAAATCAACTTGTGCTCATTTTGCATTCTAAAATGAATGAAGGTACTGTTTGGAAATTAAGTCTTATTACAATTTTCTTGTGCTTTGTGAGGCCAAAATATATCACCAACTAGATATGGAACTAGCAATTCTACTTATAACCTTATAACAACTTTATCACATTTATATAAAAATGGGTGAAAAGGAATTCAAGCAGTCTTTATAAACAAAATAAAATGTATGTTTAGTGAAATGACCCAAGTATCAGACAATAAAGAAGGCTGCTTTGACTTAAAAAACAATCAGATAATTCAGAAAAGGTGCTACAGGTGCTCCTCAGCTTACAATGGTAAAACTCCTAAACTTACTGTAAGTTAGAGATATTGTAAATCACATAGATATGTAGTAAATATATCGAACCATGCTTAGAACACTTACATTAACCTACAGTGGGGCAAAACCATTTGGGAATACAGTACACTGTAGAGTATTGATTATTTAGCATCATGATCCTGTGGCTGACTGGGAGCTGCAGCTCACTGCCACAGCCTACCATCATGAAAGAGTATCATACTGCTTTCTACTGAATATATATCACTTTCACATGATTGCAAAACCAAAAAATTGTAAGTCAAACCATCATAAGTCAGGGGTCATCTGCATTTACTCTAAAATTTCCCAGTAAGTATTACTGAAATTAGCAATAATTGAACTTCACTATGTACTGATAGTATGGCAGGTGCCAGAAATACCGAAAGGAATTATGACATTCTACCTATCTTACAGGAACTCAGAGTCTAGCAGAATAGAAATGTTTAAATAAAATTTTAAATACAATATAAAAGGTGCTATGGACCAGTTCAGTTTCTGGCAATAAAGTAGATTATATAACTTTAAATCCATACCTTTACAAAATACCTTAATGTGTTGAATAAATACAACAAACAGAATTTTCCAGAATTTTTAAAGACATTTTTATATTCAGATAGGAGATGAATGCCGAGTTTTCATTAAAGTTTAGAGAGAGAAAGAGACGAAGAGAGATAATGGTGAAGCTAACAAAAATCAAAGACAAAGCAATCTTAAAAGCAGATGGGGAGGAAAGGGATATTAATTTCAAAGGAACGTCAAATGGACTAATAACAGACCTCTGAATAGCAAGAATGGATTTCAGAAGATAGAGGAATAAAAACCAAAAATGCTAAGAGACAATAAATGATAACTTAGAATTTTATATTCAGCTCAACAAATATTTAAGAATTAGAATTCACAAAGATGTATTCAGATAAACCAAGAAATGAACAGGAAGTAAACAAATAAACAAATGTTGATAAATCCAAAGAAACAATGTCAGCCTAAAGCAAAAGAAAAATCATAATGACTGATTTGAGAAGATAGGCTTATGAAAACAAAGTAGAACTAAAATATTGGACAATTATCTGAAAAAAGTGAAGTTAAAGCAGTCTGAAAACTTTGTATTATACAAGAGAGAGGAGATTATAATTAATATTACACTGTGTTAAGTGATGTCTGCATGTTATACATTGAATGGTAATTAGTAAGAAGAAATAAAACACAAATATATAAATTCCACACCAGTAGGAAAAACAAAAAAGGAACAAATACATGCAATGCCTTCCATTAAGTATTTGAAGCATGAAAACAGTAATATTAAGTAATATGTAAGTTAAGTATATGTAATTCAAGCCTTCAAAGAGAAGTTAGAGTTTGAGCGAAACTCAATGAAATTCAAGTAGGTGGAAGGGGAAGAAGTAAATGGGCAAATTCCCATCCAATATGTACATTGCATGGGTATATTGTACATTTTCTTTTTTTTTTTTTTTTTTTTTGAGCCTGTGAGTCAGACACCAGCCTTGGTTTTTATTAAAGGTAAAAGGGAAATAAACTAATTTTGTTTTATTCTACATTTACTAAGTTTCACATGTACCCTTGTAAGATACACCGCAGGTGTAATCCCACTAATCACCTTCCCGGAGGGTTTTTATTGGGTTTTATTTTAAAGGAAGCTTTTGTTTCAAAGAAAGTAAACATCCATCCAAAGCCTGCCACCCAGATAGTCTGGGATTCTACCCCGACCCAGCAAGTGTTAGAGATGATCTGTACAGCAGAAGTTGGCACATGAACAGGAGCACTTACATTTCCTCCTTTTACTGGGAGCTAATTGTTATATTAAAACATGCTGAACCCACTCTCTGCTAAATTCCTGCAATTTAAGATCTTCAGTAACCTTAAAACACCTCGTCAGTCTTACCCCACAATTATTCATTTATTGCCTAAACTATTGTGACTAATTTATGAGAGAGAAACCATGCTCTCCAGGTTTGATATTTCTTGGCCTTTTTAAAATTAATTCTTTCCCATTTAGCCTTAGCCACATTTTAGCTAGGTGTTATTATCTCTTCATATTTATCTTTTATAGAGACACATTTAAACTTAAATCTAATTCTTCCTGCATGTTTCAGACTGTTCCCCAACCAGTTTTCCATTGGCTCCAGTGAGGATGATTTAATTATCATCTGATTAATTGTATTTTCTCCTTTCCTTACTGGTGAAGATCTTGCTGAAGAGGTGAAGGTCAGTGGCAGCACTTAACAATGAGCAGGTAGCTAAGGGCAGAGCTGCCAAAGAGACTATGTGTGCTGAGTGGCTATGTGAGGGGAGAGGTGCATAGAGTGCTCAAACAATGAGCCAGCTCTATCTCAGGTCCTACAGAAGAGTCGGGGGTGGGGAGGAGAGAGAAGCGAAACAGAATGCAACAGACCAAAAGCCCCAGAAACTAGCAATAGGTCATTTACTTAACAGCCCTTACTTTGCAAATGGCCAAAACTTGTAAAAGGGCGCTCTGACCTCCAACTGTCCTCCTGTGTCTTCAGGAGAGTCCCAGTACAACTGGGGTCTCAGCTCAGTAAATTTAGACTGTATAAGGTAATCATTTTGACTAGTAAGTGTGAAGTATGCCTTTATGTGGCGTAGATGAGATAAGCAGGGAGGTCTCAAAGGGAGTGAAGATAACTAGGGATTCCAGCCTTCCTGTATGTGCTGAGGCTGCCTCCTTACCTTCTTCAGGTCTTTACTAAAATGCCACCTCAATAAGACCCTTGCTTGTGCATCAGATTACCCCTAAATCACAATGTTCCCCATCCCTTTCCTTGTTTTACTTTCCTCCCCATCACTAATCACTATTGATCTAGTATTTACTTCTTTGTCTCCTATGTGGGAGGGCATGTTGTTCTATTATTCTGGATATTTCCCTGTCTTTTCAGTCTTATAATACTCATATCTAGAACAGTAGGCTTTTAATCAATACCTGTTAAATTAATTAATAAGTTTGAGGAAGAAACTGCTAGAGCAAAGTGTGGAAGGTCAAAGGTGATCTCTTCTCACATTCGAAGCAGTGAATATCCCAGCTCACCTTCAGGGATAACGTGTCTCATACCCCTAAAAGGAACAGTGACTCAAGGTGAAAGTGGGACTCCCAGCACATAGGTGAGTGGCAATATTGGTTTCTGTCCCCTGAAAAAGACATATCCACTAAAATAAAAGTATATGCCTTTCTTCTTATCCAGTAAGTATTTCTTTCTCCCTGTTTACCTGGTGGTCAGGGGCTGAACACTTTCCAGAGCATGCCAAGCTATGATTGGTAGACTGGTAGAAGTTATAACAGTATGTTTTTTCTAGCTTGAAAGATATTCAAAATAATAGCTTTCTTTAGGAAAAGGAAGGATTCAGTACATTACATCAAGTATTAAATAATCACCCAGAAGATGCCAAAAACTCATCCTGGTATTTACAGAACTGACACTTCCTCCGAGGTCTCCGGGAAAACACTCATTCCAGCCCACGTGCTCTGTGCACTTCCTCACTTCATCAATGGGCCCGCTTCCTATTGAGAATAAAATGTCTGCATTTTATATGATGCAGCTGCATTGAGACCAAAATACAGCTGCACTACTTTGAACTCCAGAAGTATTTATCCAGCATTCACAACTAGAAGATAATCTTACTTTATAGAATTGGTCAGTTTTCTCCCAAGAGGACTAATCCAAGGTATCGTCATTTAGGTTAATGTCAGATAGCGCAAACTCTAGAGCGATTCTGTCCAATGTGGTAGCTACAAGATGCCCGTGGCTGTTGAACACTTGAAATGTGACTTCTGCAAGTTGATATGTGCTGCAAGTATAAACACACCTAAGTTTCAAAGACTTAATATAAAAAAAACTCATTAATAATTTTATACAATATTAATTGCATGTTGAAATGTTAATAGTCACTTAATATTGAATAAAAATATACCATTAAAATTAATTTTACCTATTTTCTTTTTTCTTCTTTTAATATGTCTCCTGGAAAATTTTAAATTATATCTATGGCTTGCATTATGTTTTTGTTGGATGCTACTGCTATAAAGCAACAGAGAAATTAAACTGTTGGAAGGCAAAAACATGATCCTTAACAGAATCAGATCCTTAACAAAAATATTACAGTAAGCAAAAGATTATGTACAGACGCAATGTACTGCATAGATTATGCTATGTGGTGAAATACACATAATTTATTTTTATGAGATTAAGCAAGTGTGTCTGAAATTTTCTTTCTGAAGCCTCTTTTGCTAATCTCACTTTTCTGCTCCAATCTGTAATAACCCATAAACTAATTTACACCCATGGTTCAAAAGCAAAGAGAAGACAGAGTAAATATCTATATAATTTACATATTATATATATGCCATTTAAACCATAAATACTCTGGCCTCTGACTTGGGAAAAGCAGGTTAAATAAATTCCTGCCCAAATGTCTCAATGGTGTTCTTTTCCATAGAGCATAAATAACAAGTCCGTAAACGCTGACAATCTCAGAGATTTTTTTTTTTTTAATGTCCATTAGTGTTTTGTTGTATATAACTTGTCACAGATCCAAAAGACTTGACATTTATATTATGTCAGCCTGGTTTCAAAACGAGTTGATGCATTTAATATCCTTAAATTGTATAGACTCAATATCAGAAATGCATAGTTATTAAGAGTAAATAAAGACTACCCGGGTAGCCACTTGGAAAATATAGCCCATAACCCTTTCCATCAAGTTTAAGGTTTAAAACGTTTAGTTGATGAAATTGTTAGTTCAGTTCTCCATGTAAACAAGGCAAAATACAAAATACATATTGTGCTTAATGGGATCTATTCAACACTAAATAGATCTAAGAAAGCATGTACAGATGTTTGAAAACACAAAGACCCACTGAGTTTTGCATAGCACTTAGTAAATATTTATTGAATAATAGATAAGGCATTAAATATTAGAAATACTGTACATGGGATAAGACAGGCCATGTTAAAATCTCCTTCTGTCTGATCCACCCAAGACTCAGTTTCTCTGTCTATGAAATGGGGATATTAGATTTACTTTAGGGATGATTTGTAAGGGTTAAATGAGATAATACAAGCAGGCATTATTTTTTATCTTGTATTATTATCATTTTTATGCTACACCAAGGTGGGGCTGCTATTTTACCATCAGCATAATACAGTGACACATACACATTTTGTTTGTTTTCCTGACAATAATAATGGATTTCCACAAATCTGCATACTTGGTCTGTAGAATGTTCCCCTGACCAACATTCATTTGTAAATTGTTTGGTTAAATTGAGAGTGTAATAGAAATAATGTGGTAATTTTGCTTTGAATGAGACACAACTACACTTTTATATCTATTTTCCTAGATGAAGGGTAGTAATTTTTAAAAGTAAATCTCTGACATTGTCATTTTATCCCCATGTATTTTGGTATGGATCTTTAAAATTGTGGAAATTCTTCTTATGTAACTGTGAAATCATTATCAAGCCTGCAATTTTTTTATAATCTATTGGTATCATCTTGTACTCACTCCATGTTTACATTTCCTTGATTTTTGCTCTTTGTTTTTAATGAGAACCCGAGCACGCTTCCCAAGTGACATTCAGTTGTCACATCTCTGCATTCTCCCTTAATGCAGTGCTCCCTCCTCTCTTTTCTTTTCATGCTATTATGGAGGAAATTGGGTCAGAGATCTCCCCACATTCTAGATTGATCTGCTTTCTCTGGTACCATTTAATTGTTTCTGTATCCTCATATTTCTTGGAGAGTTAGCTGTAAAGAGTCTTGATTAGATTCAAGTTCACCTGATTTTGCAAGAAAAGCACATAGGTGGTACTCTGTATACCCTGTGGCATCATATTGGAAGTCACTCAGTGACTTTTAGTCACACTTAGTGTGGGCGTCAACTTTTACTGGTGCTAAGTGTCATCAGTGGGTTCAGTTGGTGAAAGCCTGATCCCTGCCTTTGAAATTCCCCATGAAACTTCCATGGAATTGTTTCCTCCACCGATGCTTATAGTTTGAGCCTATTAGTTGCCTTAGGATTGACAAAAAGGTAATTCTTTTCTAATTCTATGATGTCTTCCGAATTATTAGCTAGAATGATATTGCAGCAAAGAAGTACCCTATTTTAAACCACTCCTTATATCATCTACATGGAATATACAGATATTATCTGGATCCTTGGTCAAATAAAGCAGCCACAAATAAATTTCCCTTTTAAGCATAACCACAATGCCACCATCACACTTAAAATATTACAGAAATTTTTGTGGTAGAAAAATAATGGCCCTCTAAAGATGTCCTTGCCCTAATCTATAGAACCTGTGGATGTGTTGCCAAGCATGGCAAAAGGAGCTTTGAAAATGTGATTAAGTTGAGGACTTTGAAAGGTAGAGATTCCCCCTAGATTATCTGGAAGGGCCCCCTCTAATCACACGTGTTTCTAAAGTTGGAGAACCTTTCCTGGCTGCAGTTAGAGGACATGTGACTATGAGAAAAAGGCACAGAGAGAAACCAGGTCACTGACCTGGAATATGGAAGCCCTGGGCTAAAACAAGCCAAGGAACGTGGGTGGACTCTGGAACCTGGAAATGGCAAGAAAACTCATTACCCAGAGGCTCCAAAAAGGCCTGCAGCTCTGCGGACACTCTGATTTTATCCCAGTGAGATTTGTATTAGACCTCTGATTTGCAGAACTGTTATGAATCTGTGTTGTGTTAGGCCACTAATTTTGTCATAGTTGTTACACCAACAATAGAAAACTAATATGATTCTGAAATGTTTTCAAACATATCACTAGGTTAAAATTTCCCAAATTGCCTCATAAAACTTTTTATAGCTTTCTTCGCCCTACGATCCAGACATTATGTGTAGATTGCTTCCAGATGATAAAAAGAATGATTTAAAAATAATAGAATTATAGGATATTTTTGTGGAAAGAACTTTGGGAATCATTTAACACTCATATTGTACAAAAGAGCAAACTAAGGTGTAGAGGTGAGTGACTTGGCCCTAGACAGTCATTCAAAACTTAATATTACAATCATCCTAAACAATTCATGAAGGTCAGCAGTGGATTCTGGGAAAGCAGTGACCTTAACTCGGCTCTCTTGCCCTGTATTATTCCAATTTATCGAACTGTGCTAAGGCAAAGGGCTCTTGGTTCCTATATGCAACGGAAGGCTGGTGAAGCCTGGCGCTTTGTGCAGACCCCATGGAAATAACAGATTTGGAGCTTTCTCTACGATAAGCAGCATGAGAACCTAGATTCCAGCTTCAAAGAAGTCTTGAGGTGGAGACTGTAAAACAATGAATACTGAAAATAGTTTGGGGTTATAGAAATCTATGGACCCTGAGAGAGGAAGGGGGTAGTAGGTTGACATTGGCCCTGCATGAGTGAACGTGATCTCCTGGGTTACTGGGTAAAAGGGTGGCCACCCCAGCTACCTGCTTCCACGTTTACAGCACTGCTATCACAGAGGGTGATCAAACAAGCAGCCTTAAGCGCTCATAAACCAACCAAGAAAAATAAAAACATGTCAAGACTTTCTGGCAGCCTGACAAGAGGAGATTGGTCAGAAAAAACAGAATGCGCAGGGCATATCCTCTGCCCTACTCAGAGGATAATTTGAACAGCCATGATTTTCCAAGTAAACAATGAAGTAGATAAAAAAGAGGGCAGGACGTAAAGACCTGAATTAGTTAAAGATTAAATAGAAGGCATACTCTAAAAGCACAAAATAAAACATAAAAATATGCAAATCATGAAGGAAACAATGAAAACTTGGTGTATACATCCAAGCAACATCACATGTGAATAATAATAGTTCCAAGAGGAGGAAAAAGGAATAGGTAAAGAATAAGGAATAATTAAGCAAATAAAGTATAATTTCTCTGGGCTAAAACAGAACAAAACAAAAAAACCCAAGCCTGCAGGTTAAATTCATCTGAACTTACCCAGTTTCAGGCAGGAGTAATGAGAAAATCCTAAAGCACATACAAATTCGGGCAAAATTCCTAAACTGCAGGGAAGAAGAGAAAATTTTGCAAGGAGAAACCCCGAGAGAACTATCACCTGTAAATAAAAACAAACAGATTGGCAGTGACTTCTTATTGGCAACATTTGATGTTAGAAGAGAGAGAGAGAGTGGAGTATTATCTTCAGACTACAGAAAGATGGAACTGAAGCTTAGGCATCCAAGCCTTAGCCAGGATATCACTCATCAGTCTGTATAAAAGAAAGCCATTTAAAATAGGCAAGAATACGATATCTAACAAATGCTAGAAAATCATCTAAATAAACATTGGAGTCTGTTATACATATAAGTGGTCTGTATCTTTTTAACAAGAGTCTTCTGAATAGTTAAAACCCAAAACCCTCCTATATGTACTTTACAAAAACACATTAAGAAGTGGTTAAGAAAAAAACAACTTGCAAATAAATTGATAGGCCAAGAGATATCAGGCAAATGCAAACACAAAGAAAATTGAGGGACAGCAACAATATCAAACAAGGTATAATTTAAGATTAAAAGCACTAAATAAGAATTAGAATACATGATAAATGGCATAATTTGTATGAAAAATAATTTGTCAAGAAAAACTTTTAATTTTTAAAAGTTTTAAAAATATAAGAAGTCTTTGTAAAAGTTCAATTGTAGTCGGTGCCTTCAAAAATTCTTTTAGAATTATGGAAATCTAGTAGAGAAATAAAAATTAAAGAATTAAATACAATTAATCAACTTGATGTATCGATAAGTAATAAACCTTTACCTCCTTAATCAAAGAAAAGCTGCTTTTGGTATTTCCAAGGAAATTTCTAAACATTGGTCAAATATTTGGCCACAAAGAAATATCAATAGATCTGAAGAAGAGTATAGAGTTTACTGGCAAACTTCTCTCACCACAATCTACAGAAAGAAGAAAGGAAGGGAAGAAGGGAGAGAGGAAAGGAGGGAGGAAGGAAGGAATCTTTAATTGAAAATTAAGAATAAATTAAGAGGAAAAAATGTTTAATATCTGGAATGCAAAGTAAAGAAGAAATTCTGGACCATTACCTAAGATACAAGAAAAGCCAAAGGAAAATTAGAGGAAGATTTGTGATATTAAATATCTTCATTATTAAAGAAGAAAAAGTATGAAGGAATTTAGAGTTTGCCATGAGAAACCAGAAGAGGAACAATAACAAAATGAATCAAAAGATGTCAAGAACAGGTAATTCCCAAAAACAAATGTCAAGAATAATAAAATAGAAAATAATAACAGCACAAAGTAGACAAATAGATTTCACAACTAATTCATTAAAAAGACCATAAGAACAGGTGAAATCCTTTTGAGCTTCACTGAGGAAAAAAAGAAGGAAGCAAACACTATAAAAGATTGGCTAATGGAAAGGAAACATGTCTAAAGATAATGCAATAATTAATACTTTATGCAACTCATTAGCAAAAAAAAAAAAAAATTAAAACCCCAAAGGAAATTATAAAAATTTCCCCAAGAAAAAAATGGAAAATGTGAACAGTCTAAACACCACAGAAGAGATCAGAAGGATGCCTAAAGGTCTACTATGAAAAAGGCACCATGTTCAGATGGTTTCTCAGCTTAATTATATCTAATTTTGAAGACAGAGAATTCTGACAAAATGTCAAACTATTGCAGACCACATAGAAACATGAAAAATATTTCAATGTATTTTACAATGACATATTAAAATCAAAATCTGAAAAAGGAACAGCAAAAAGATGGGGAAAAGTAAAACAACCCCACTTGCAATATAAATTAAAAAAATTTCATTTAAACAAACACTTGTAAAATACTCGATAATGTTACTTGCACACATTCAGTGATTTTGTTTACTCATGTCTTACCAATGCCTAGAATGTAGCCTGTCTCAGTGGAGATTATCAGTAAATATTTGTCAAACCAATAAGTTCATCAAAAGAATAATAATGCACCAACTAAGCAGAATATTCCATGAAAGTAAGAGTGCTCCAATCTCATGGGATATATTAATATAATCCGTTATGTCAGTAACTTAAAGGAGACTAAAACATATGATTGATTCAGTAAGGAAAAGGTATTTGATTTTATACAGCAGCATTACCAAGAAAAATTCTAAGTAAAAAAGGAATAAAATGAAATGATTTAAATATAACTCAAATATTATCCTAAATGGCAATGTGAAATTGGATAATTGAAGAAGGTTTTATTTATAGATGTCTTTTTGTAATGCCAGTTATAGAAGAACCACCAAGAATATTGCTGGAATCTGAAGCTTAGTAGTGGGAGACAGTTACCACTTCCAGGTCTGAAGAAACAAGAGGAGAGAGTGGTCACTAGTACCCAGGGAGAGAAAGTTTGGGGACCAGCTTACCTTGTGAAAGCAGTAACCTTCTGTCCAGGGATATATTAGTTCAAGACATCATTTCAGCGAGAAAACGTCAGGAAATAAATATTCAAGTTTCCCTCTCCACTATAAGCACAGGCTACTGATAACATTTCTATGGTCCGTGTCCCAAAGCAGAGAATACGTGGAAACAGAAGATAGTGACATAGAAATTCTAGAAAATCCAATAAGAAAAAAATTGCATAAAAGTGAAAATTTAGAAATAAATCTGCCATGGTTTGACCCTATTAAAAAAAAAAACAAACTGTTAAAATTAACAGAAAAATGTTGTGAGATAGCTTGATGTAAGATAAATGTACATCATTTAATATCTTTAAAAATGAGCAACAACTATCTAGAAATACAATTCAATATCTTCATATTTTGCAAATATTTAGACTAATTTCACATGAAAGTATAAAATGTTAAAGGATGTAAAATATTAAACAAGATGAATGAATAAAGACTCATGACATGTTCTGGGACAGGCAGATTTCATTATGGATGTACTTTCTCTTTTTCTTTTCTTTGTTCCTAGAGTTTTTTTCACTAGAGTACTTTTAAGTAACAAAAACTTTAGCAGGCTATATGACCCCTGATATGTATTTTTTTTTAATCATTGTTTAACTATTTAGTGCAAAAATAGCTATCTACCAACTATTTATTTATAGGAGTCAGACTTTAGATTCTTTAAAGAAGGGTCATCTTTTTCAGGTTGATGTAACATGAAAAATATCTTTTTCTGGATAAATTCAGATTTATAAAATATTTTATCATGGGATTGTACAATAGTGGATACTCTTTGTGATTATTTCCCATGTCCATATGAAAGGTTTGCCTCTGATATGGCCATTTTATATTTAACATGAGCATTTACCTGACATCAACATTTTAGAATATGCCGGTCAAATGCCCAGCTATTAGGGATGAATATCTAACACTAATGAATGATTTATTTTAGTATTGAAAATATATTGTGGCATTTTATTTAGTCCTCAAATATATGGGTAGGTTAAAAAAAAAACTTTGTAAACTTTTGCCTAAAAATGCATTACTCAATCATTTTTTCTTGTATTACTTTTTTTTTTTTGCAGTTTTCGATCAGGGCTGCGTTTGAACCCGCCACCTCCAGCTTATGGGTCTGGCGCCCTACTCCTTTGAGCCACAGGCACTGCCCTTCTTCTATTACATTTTTTTTTTTTAATTCAGGTTAATGTGAGGGTACAAACAAGCAGCTCAAAATATTTGAATTTGTTAGGTAGGGTCACTCTTGTAGTTATGACCCACACTCAAAAGGTGTACCAAACACCCCCACACCGTGCCCATTCAGTGAGAGAACCTCATCCCCCTCCCATTTGCCCCTGCCACCTCCTCCCAACTTGCATTGAAATGAGTTTTTCTCCTATGTGGGCATACATTATATGGTCACTGGCCTCATATTAGTATTGAGTACATTGGATAATGGCTTTTCCATTTGTGATACTTTACTAAGAAGAATGTGTTTCAACTCCATCCAGGTTAATACAAAAAGACGTGATGTCGTCATCTTTTTTATGGCTGAATAGTATTCCATGGTATCCTAATATTTCTCATAAACCTTCCAGCAGCTTTTAAATTTCTCATTCTATTTGAATACATCCTCCAAAAAATGTTTTTAATGTCAGTCTTGATGACATACTTCTGAGGCCTGGTATGCCTAAAAATACTGTCATTTTGCTCTCACTTTTGAACAATAATTTGGCTAGTTCAAATTATTGAACGATGTTCAATAATATGTTCAAAGCTATTTTCTTTCCCTTATTTATATTCTTATTTTTATCTAAATCTGATACTCTTTCTATCTAAATGTTGCGCCTGTAGTTCTTAACCTCCATGTCTCTTAACATTTTTAAATGTTCTTTTATCTCTTTAATCTTTCTTGTTTTTTCCTTAAAGAGTTCTTTAATCAGGTTTCCCGTTTATCACTTCTTCAGGTGTATTCATTCTCATATTTATTTTATCCATCATGTTCTTTTTCTGACTGCTGTTTTTCATTCCTGATAAATACCTCTTATTTTTATAGTCTTCTGTCACTTTAAATATATTGAATATGCTTATTTTTAATTGTTTTATGTCTATTCTAGTATTTGTGTTTCTGTTTGTTGCTTTTTTTCTGTAAGTTGTGAGAACCCCCAGGTGTCTAATTATTCGTGTTTATTCATGTTCCCTTAGAAGTATCAGCTATTGAATTGGCAATCTGGATTAGACAAGGGCATCAAAACCACAGTTTCAAGTTCGTTTGCTGTCATCGCACTGTCCTAGTGGAAGGACTTTAACTCTCAGGAGACATTGGCGGTGGAGACATTTTCTTTTTCTTGCTACAACTGGGGGAATGTGCTATAGCCATCTGACAGGCAGAGGGTGGAGATGTTGCTAAACTTTAATAACACACAGGACATCCTTCCACAACAGATCATTATCTGGTTGAAAATGTCAGTCATGGTTTATTATGGCAAGAAGCTAAACAAAAATTACTTAATGGATCTCTAAGTGTTCTCCAAACATCTTTCCAAACATCTTTCCAAAAGGAATGTATTAATTTGCATTCCCACCAGCAGTGTAGAAGTGTTCCCTTTTCTCCACATCCACGCCAACATCTCTGGTCTTGGGATTTTGTGATATGGGCTAATCTTACTGGAATTAGATGATATCTCAA
>CAUYPK010104062.1:0-12039 GCA_963574355.1 Loris lydekkerianus | reverse complement strand
GAATCCCGAGCACCCAATTTTTATGCCGACGGAATTAATCGACTTGTGTTATGTTGGCAAAAGTGCACTGATTCAAATGGCACTTATTTCGATTAAATTGAATAAATATTCACTGAGATATTACAGTTTAAAGTAGACTCATAAAAACGGACAAAACTTTTGATATTTTTTAAATGCTTCTTTAGCTCTGTTATATTTTGGGGACGGCCAGGTATAGGACTTTTATGTTCAGGATTGGTAATGTAATGTTACTCCAACAAGAAGAACACCGGAACTTGAAGAAGACAAATTAGAGTCTATGAAAATAGCATGTTTCATTATGTAAACAGATTTCCCTTGCACTGGACTGCATTATGATGCAGCATCTGCTAATTATCCCAAAGGGCAAGACTATGAAGGCCAGTGTACATTCTATGTGTGGTGTCCTTGATTTCTTTTGAGAATCTAAGCAAGACAAAAGGTTACAGATGGTTTAATTATTGATGAGACAGTCACTCCCTTGCTTCCCCCACTGGGTGTCAGAGATTGGCTCAACTTGCTCAGAGCAATGGCCTGGCAACTCTGGGGAAGACTTCCAGGATCTCCCTCACACAGGCGCAGGGGTGGGGTCTCTTTCTTAGCCACCAACTAACACTGTGCTCCATATGATGGAACATAAAATGAAACAAGCTGGTGGACACCTGACTAATTGTTTCCTCCTTACGCTCCTTTCACTTTGGCTATGTTGAATCATGGCCTCCCTTCAGGGAAGCACATTTGTAGTGAGATTATTATCCTTTCATTTTATCCAAAGTTCTGCTTCACTGTGTGTATGTGGGTGGGGGGAGACTTACCAACAGACTAGATTAAAATTCAATTGTTAAGGGATAGTGCAACACAAGGGGTTGCATCTTGGAGCAGCACCCATGGGATCTGGGTTTTCCTTCCAAATTTGGCTCTTCTTGGCCAAATGGCCTTGAGCAATGTCTTCTGCTCAGTTCCCATATTTGAAAAATAACATTAACAGTGGATATTTCACAGGAATATTGTAGTGAATAATGTATATGAAAATATCCATGAAAGCTAAAAATGCATATGTGAAGGTATTATGCAATTACTGTACCTTGGTAGCTCTTATTTATTTTAGCTTATATGTGTTGGTCACTGTACGTGTATAGTTAAGCCAATTTTAAGTATATTAAAAATTTGAATATTTGCAAAGACCCTTTGAAACAGGTAGTGTTATCCTTATTTTACATATGAAGAAACTGAGGCACAGAGATGTTAATTACCTTACTGAAGGTCAGACAAGCAGTAGATAGGTTGCAGAGCTTGTGCTTTTGACCATGATGCTGTATTCCTTTGTGTACAGCACCTGGGTCATAGCAGGCCCTCAGAAAGGAAGGAGAGGTAACTAATTAAACATGATCAGTTATACATAGCGCAAGATAATTATTTACCAATCTGTAGTACTGTACTTTGAAATACCCAGCATTCTTGGCTATTAAATAAGTACACCAGCTATCTAATGAACAGAGTCTAAATTATAATGGTGATTTCATATTTACTGTCAAAATTACTTAAGAAAGGCAGACACCTGTGATATTTTCATGGGTGCTTTCTGTAAGTACCTCTCTCATTAATGTGAGACCAATAAAAGTGTCATGCAAGTTATCATGGATACTGATGTTATTTTTAAAAATCTATATGAGTTAGAAAGTTGTTATCTAAGAGTTATCTCATGTCTAGTACAAAAATCTTTTTTTCCCACTAAATTGATTTTTAAATCTTTCCCACTTTGCAGAAGGACACTTTGATTTTCATCTCATTTCCATTTATACAATAAAATAATCTTGCCCTAAAAAGTCTACCAGCTATAGTTTCTTCTATATTTTTGGTTGTGGTTGCTGCATATGAATATCCATGAAGTGGACCTCTTGCTTTCCAGGCCAATATCATCAGTCGATTACAGCCACTTTAGGGCATTCCACCTCTGCTCAGTTGCCACTGGTGGTGTCCCTCGCAGTCTGTGGCCTCACTAGTCTGTTTTAACTTTCTAAAGAACACATTTCTGATGCCTCAAGTTGGGAACTTTTCTTTTGTCTTGTTTAAACAAAGGATAGTCCTGAAACAGTCACCTTATCCACACAGAGCATGATGTTTTTATATGGCTCAGTATGTGAAATTGAAGGGCAGCTTATAGGACACAAAGTATATAAACTCTTTCGAAATGTGTTTGGACCTAGGAGCACCCAGTGGCATTAAATAGCGGGAAGGAGTGAGATAATTGGTCTGCCCACATTCTCCAACTGTCTCTCACTCCACAGTCTTTGATATGAATAATTGATGTTTTTCTATATTATATGAAGAGGTGATTTAAAAAATTAGCCCTTTTATGCCAACAGATCTGAGATCGTGCAAAACAAGATCAAAACACTCCAAGAAGATCTAGAAAAGAAAAGAAAAGAAACTTTAGAAAATCCCCTGTGGACGGGCCTACATGGTTTTTTACCCTACCTTCTTCCCTTGCTACCCTTATTTACCCTTCACCTTTGGGCCCCGTATCCTTAAAAAAGGTTAGAGGCAGTTAAATCACGTCGAGGTCCAATATCACCGGCTCATTAACCAAGAATCTAACTATTATTCTTCACCGCCCTTCATAGCACCAATGACGGGTAAGACTCCCAAAGCTGGGACAACATAAGACAGGATATGGAGAGGCTGCACGGTGGATTACATTCATAGTACCCAAAGACGGGTAAGATCACTCTGCGTTCAGTCAACCTAGGACAGGGACCAAACCATTGATGTTTGTATCCCCATGACGGGTAAGACTGAAACTGCAAGAGCAGGCAACATAAGACAGGGGCTATGTTTTTCTGCCATACAAAAAACAAAAGAGGGAATTGTTGGGCCCTGCCATGTGCCTGAGGCCTAGTGCAACTTCCTGAGCCTGACTACAAGTAGATCCATCGAGCTACTTCCGCGTAGCAACAACTCAGCAAGGCCCAGCCTGAAACTGCCTCTACCTAGATACAGCCAACGTGGTACCATGCCATCGGCCCAACCCTGTCACGCACCTCTTCCCCTGCCTTCTTTCCCCGCCCCTTCCCCACGCTCTACATAAGCAGCTGCTTGACGCAATAAAGTTGAGTTCCTGCTTAAAAAATAAATAAATAATTAATTAAAAAAAAAATGTCTAGAATCTGGTCTTATATCTGTCTACTGGATCCTTTTAGTAAGAAAACTTATTTTTAAAGGCTGACCTTTTCCATACTTTACCTAGCTGTTGAATTTCTAAAAGTTACTGAGACACTGATGTAACAGAGTAAAACTATTCACAAATGTGTTAGATTTTTAAAATACAGGCTTTTGGGTCCCTGTGGGAACTACTACTGCTCCAGCCTCCACTGCACTTAGCAGTGAGTTCCAAAACGCAGTTTTCCTTGCAGTCTCTCTATGTTATCATCTTCACTCCTTCTCTGATGTGAATGTTCCTCATTTTATTTTCTGTTTGTGGAAGCATTTGAGAATTGTTTTATGAAACCACAATTACTAGTTGCTTTTTAGTAGAATGAACAACCCAGATACCTAGCCCCCTGTGTTGCCAGTGACAGAATTTGCATGTCAGTATCTCTGATTTTTTTATTAATCATGCACACGGTCATTAGAGCTATTTAAATATTCTAGTTCTCCTCTATCTGGGGTAGGGTGGTATTTCACGTCGCTGTCATCTGGAGATTGGCCACACGACTCACTTTGGCCAATAAAATATGAAAGGGTTATGTGTTACTTTCATCAAGAAGCCACTTTGTGGCCCTTGGTAGAGTGCTGTGGTGTTACAGCTCACAGCAACTTCCAATTCCTGGGCTTAGGTGATTCTCCTGCCTCAGCCTCCCGAGTAGCTGGGACTACAGGTGCCCGCCACACGCCCGGCTAGTTTTTGTTGTTGGGGTCAGATTCGATCCTGCCACCCTTGGTATATGGGGCCAGTGCCCTACCCACTGAGCCACAGGTGCCACGTATGATTCTTGTAAGGTTTTTTTTTTAAAGGACTACTCTCCTAGATACTTCCCCTTTCATCTCATTGGCCAGAACTGGTCACACGGCCACTTCATTTGTAGCCATAAGGCATTACGCTAATCCCTAGGGATAAGGACACTAAGATTAGGCCCACGCTTTCAAAGAACTTGTGGTGTCATGTAAAAGGGAAATATATAAACAAATAATTTAAAGCTGAGTGATAATGTATAAAAATAAAGCAGAAATTAGCTTAGAATAAGTGGAGCTTATGAAGCACCCCAGGAAAAAAGAATAGATTGTGTAAAACCTGGAAACAAGAAGCTTGATTTGCTTTGATGGTGGGGAAGGTGAGTAGAAAGGAAGCAAAGAGAGGAAGAGAGGCGAGGCTGGAGAAGCTGGCGGGACTTCATCACATGTGGCTTCCTCTGGGACATCCCTGCCAACCCTGGCCTCTGCATTCCCACACAGATTTCCCTCCATTTCTTCGTTCTCACTGTCATTGTCCCCTCGCCTGAAAGCAGGCACAGAGACTCAAAAACCTAATGGACAGGAAAAAAAGCTTCCCCGGCTTTCCATCCCAGAGTAAACAAGCCTGGAATTGAGGTAAAGGACAAGTAGAGATGGAAAGCAGACCCAGGTGGGGTTTAGGACTGGGGGCCCCTTCAGTGTGGGAAGGGGAAGAAGATCCCAGGAACGGCGAGAAGAGGACTCGCTGTCCTTCAGAGTGGACCCCACACTGATGCTCTGCCTGCAGACAGTGCTCCTCAAAGGGACAGTGGGACTTCATGTGGGGATGGACACCTAAGGGGAAAACCCCACCCCTAACAGATGTGTAACTGAACAGAACCAGCTGAGAGTTCCTGTGATTGGGATGCAGTGGACACACAACTGTCAGACCTGTCATGCCAAGGAATCTGAACTGAGTCCTCACTCCCGAACTTTATATCAATCATTCCTATTCATATTTTGTGTGGAAAGAACTATTTAAAAAGTTTGTCCTGGAGCCTTTTGTGATACTGAATATGTCCTGTGTTTTGAACTAAGTGATCGTTAGACAGGTGTATACATACTTTTAAATGTTGGGCTAAGATTCAGAGACTTTATTGTATATAAACTATACCTGAATTTTTAAAAAGTTGGCCCAGCATTTCCTTCTATTTAACCACAACCTATGTGGGGCCTGGGTTATCCATAAGCCCCTCTCTTTCAACAGAACTCCAATGCCAGACAGATGCAAAGGCACAAGGAAAACAGAAACATGAATATGTTTAGCTGGCAGAGAGATCACAGGAAAGCAGTGAACCCAGAACAGTACAGGATAGAAAAAAAATAACCAATAATTAAGATATATGTTCAGATTATATTTGTTTTAGAGCAAAATTGATTTCAAAACTGCAATTGGTTTTTAAGTCTTGCATTTAAATCTAATGTTTTCTTAAGAGATCATAATAGAACTTTGGTTAATTTTGGTTTTAGAAAACTAATCTTTGAAAGCTTTAAAAAATGGCTTTGAACATTAAAAAAATACCCTTTCTTTTTGAGACTATGTATTTTTATTGCCCTACCGTCAGTGACCTCTATGCGTCACAGCAGCTGCCAAACACTCTGGCAATACTAAGAAAATACATTTGGATTTTCTTTTCACACTGAGCGTTTTTTCTTTGCATGCGTGAACTTCAAGAAGAAGTTGCGGAGAATCTCTTCCCTTAGTTATGCACCTCCTCTCGTTTTCCAACTCCTCTCATTTTAGTAAAACATACAATACTTCCCACTACCTCATTCTTACTTCCTTCCCTCTCAACAAAAATAACTTCTGGCAGGAGGTAAAGAGCAAAGTCAAGTTGCAGAGAAAGTGTGGCCAAAGTCAGCTCTTGGGCACACCCACAAAGTTCCCTCCCACCAGAAACCAAATATGAGGGATGTGGGATAAGCAAAGTGAATGCTAAGAAAACTGCTACAAGAAGGAAGGTCAATTGTAGGAAGAAGCTGCATTAAATTCACCCAAGAGAATCATTTTATCCCATCAGCAACTGTTTCTTCTGTAGGAATTCTATGAATCCCTAGCTCAGAGCAATATGAGGCTAAAAAATAATCTGACGATGAAGAACTTGACAGCACTAATAGCAATTATTCCCAGTGTTATTAATTTATCTTTCCTAAAAAAAAAAGACAAATAAAAACAAGAGTTTATTCCAGCCCTCCTACAATACTTCTATCTGGAACTATTTCTGTGATTTATAAATCAACAAGTCCTTATTATTGTTAAACATTTATTATCTTACCATTTTTGTAAATGTATCTTTTAGAATGAGACAAATGTGGAAAGAAGCACATCTTGATCCAGAATATCTAATGTGAAAGTCATGGCTTTGCCACCCCTGCATAGAGAGTAGGGACTTAACACCTCACATCACAGGCTGTTACAAGGAGTAAAGAAGCGTGCTGCTTATAACCTACACAGTTATAGGACATGGAAGAGGCACCAAGTGGAAAGATCAGAGGTACTGGACCCAGAGAGATCCTGGTTCAAATCTCAGCAGGATTCTCTGACCAAGTTAAGCCCTTTGAAGCTCAACTGCCCCATCTAGAGTGTTGTAAGGATTAAATACTAACATCTATAAAGCCTGTGACTTAACAGACATCCAGTAAATGGGGGCTGTCATTCTGAGGGGTTTTTCCTTTCAGTTATTTTTTATTCATTTATTCAACAAATATTTACTGAGTACTAGGCACTGAATTAGACTACAATGGTGATTAGGATACAGATAACTCCTGTCCTCATGAAGCCATCACTGAGCGGGGAACCAAACAGGCAAATCAGTACACTTTTATAAAGACATATATGGTGCTATCATAACTCAGAGAAGAGACATCTCATCTAGACTTAGGTCGGTTCACACAGAAAGTGATACTGGACTGAAAACCCAACAGTAATTATCACATGAAGAGGAAGGAGTACGCATAATTTCCCTAGACAAAGACATGTGCAAAGTCCCGGAAGCAAGAGAGATCACGTTTGTCTAAGATTACCTCAAAGCACCCACCACCACATGCCCTGTTCTGGAATTAGAACACACTCTCTGAGAATTAGACTCTCATGAGGAGCTTTCTGTTTTCTTGTCCATTAACATCATGACTTTCAGTCTTTCATCTCAGAAATACCAAGTGAAGAAAATACATTTTCATCTTCAGCCAAAATCCTACCATGATCAAGTACACATTCCATTCACAAATCACAATTATCAAGTATAAATTCCTGGTTATATGGCCAGATAATTCATAGTATATATTCTATTTCAATCTGGTGATGCTAGCACAATAGCGTTAGACTAGATGATGATGGGTAAACTCCATTTTCTACCCCTCATGAATTTAACAGTCCATTTAGAAAAATAAAACATAAACTGGATAATGACATAAAACAGCATGTGGTTAAATGCTATTTGAATGGGTGGACAATAAATACAATAGAAATTCAGATAATGATTGATCATGATAAAAATCTTATAAACATCACTGCAACTTGGGATTATTTTCGTGATATTATTCAGTGAGGCATGTGAATATAGATAGTTTGATAAGTTCATTTGTTCAGTCATTCAACAAATATTTGTGGGTCTACTATTGTATTTTATCTGCTACGTCTTGCCCATGCAGATCTTATATTTTTGTCAGCAGAGGAGGAGGAAACAAGCAGAAAAAGAAGTTAACACTTCACACATATTCCTTACTGACATATATGGTACAACTACATAAGGTAGGATTTATCACCCTCATTTTGTAAAAGAGATGCTAAGGATTTAAAATAACTTGTCTGAGATCATATACCTAGCAAGTGGCACAGCCAAAATTGTACCTAGATCTGTCAGACCATAAACCTCGTGTCCAGCGTGAGCCATTCCACTCCACTGCTAACCTTTTCCATTTCCGTGAACCACAGAGGTTGCCGGAGGCTTCCCTGATGCATGATTGGTCCTGGAACTGTGTGCCAGAATTCAGCCCAGTAGCTCTCACTCTTTTCCTCCACGGAGTGAGGTCATGGCACATTTCTTACTCCTGCAGTGTTCTTCCTTCCATCCATATAGTTTTATTGTAATTTTGGTTTTCATTTCAGAATATCTCCATGAGTTCTATTTTATCTAATTCTTTCCTTTACTCTTAACATTGTCAACAAATTCTCCATTCACCTTCCCAATTCACCAGAAACAGTGGCTGATTAGTAGTAAATCTCCCTACATGCAGCATCTGAGGCACACTGGAAGGACTGCTATACATAGTATTTGAAACTACACATATTAACAATAGTTAAGACCACGAGCCATTTATACGTTATCTCATTTCATCGAGTTATTAAAAATTTGTCCCAGTTTACAGAAGAGGAATTAAGGTTCAGAAAGGCTGAATTACTTGCTCAGGGCCAGGACACAGTAAATCTAGGTCTTCCCATGGTTTTCCTACACCACACTGCCTCCCTAAAACTATAAAAGTCACAGAAATGTGGATTCAAAAGGGCTCTCTGGAATCTCTTAGAAGATTTCTCCCTATGTAGACATCTTTCCTACAGAAGCCTCTCCAGTGATCCAGTCTCTTGTTGAAATTCTGGCTTTGTCTCATACTACGAGACCTCCATGGGCCTGAGCTTTCTCACCTGTAGAAGGGAATAGTACCATTTACCTCACAGAGTTATTGTATTAAATGATACAGTATGTAAAGGTCCTTATAAACAATAAAGCACTTTTCAAATGCTTCCTAAACTTTCTTTACATGCAAGTTAAATCTGTTAAAAAAGAAAAAGTAAAAACTTACTTTGAAGCTACTAAATGGATCCTCCCTTATGTATCACTGCTTTTATAATCACAAATTTAAATAGAGCAATACATCCCAGGAGGCAAAACTGTGCTACATTACTACTATACATACATATGATTAAGTTTATAAGGTAAGCTTTTCACAAACACTTTTGGAGGAAGAAAATGCCAACTTTGGAAGAACTATTGAAAAAGTGAAATTCTTCTTAAATGTGCAATTATGTAAAACAATCACATGGCCTGAAATAGGGCTGGCTTTAATAAATTTTCAAATATAATTTTATTGGAACTTGTGACATATTAAAATAACAGATACCATTATAATAATAGAAAATATTTATTGAACACTTAACATTTATTAACTCATTTAATAAAATTATTTGGTTCTGGTAAAATGATAATTTAACTTAAAGTTAAGAAGCTAGTAGAATAAAACAACAGAGGCAAAAGCAGAACCACATAGCACATATAACCTGATTTTTAATGAAATTGTCACAAATTATTATACCCAACAACACAATGCTTCTAGACACTTTAAAGAAACTACAAATAAAATTGGTTAAATGGTATTATTTCTAATATGCCCACAGGTATGCTCATTTTAAACTGATCCATGAGGATAACAGTATGTCGCCTTATCCAAATAAATGGAAAATTAGATTTACTTACCCCCTATTTCTCTAGCTTTCAAATTCATTTCTCTTAGTACATTAACATTAAAGTCTGTCATTTCCAGGATTACTTCTTCCCCCTGGCATTCATATTCCTTCCTTTTCTTTTCAAAAGATTTTATTCTAAAATGCCATAAAAATATGCAAACATATATGTATTTGTGTATATATGCATATTATTAAGATCTTTTCCTAAATTAATATTTCTTCTGATAATGGATGAGAATCAAATCAGGACAGAAAGCAAGCTCACTACTTCCTCACCCCTGTCAAAGCAGCAGGGTGGAAAAGCATCATGTCTTCCGTGTGGCAGCTGCCCCCAACACTAAATGAGAACACTCACTGCTTTACTTACTGTCAGTGTCCTTCAAATTGTCTGTGGTGGTAAGTTTTTTCATCAATGGTGTCTGGAAAATCAAAGAAATCCACTTTCCACCTTCTATGCTTCTTACATCTTCTGAATGATGCAGGCTCAAGAGTTGCCAAATGAGATGGGCAAAGGCAGCCAAACAGGGCTTCCTCGCCAATCTAAAAATAGCAGGTGGTGGTGGACAGATAGACCATTTCTCCCTTGCTCGTTTTCCCCCTATGGGCTAGGTACCATAAACACAGGTTGTTCAAAATTAAAACAGACCAATCAGATAATAGTCACTTTTGCCCTAAGACCTAGAGAGATGGTCACTTTAAACATTTATATAGTTTACCAAAGATGTGAAAGTCAAGGCAAAGATATTTCTGCACAGGAAGATTCCCATGCTCAGCTTCCGTTTGTGCAGAAAAGAAACTGACCATACCTTGCTGGAATAAAGTATTCCCTTTTCCTTTACTTTCCTGGAGCTCCTTGAATAACTATTAATATTTGTATGTTTTATAATTTACAAAGTCTTTTCACAGATTTTATGCTATAGGTTCTGTATAAAAAGTCTGTGCGGCTTGGCGCCAGTGGCTCAAGCAGCTAAGGTGCCAGCCACATACACCTGAGCTGGTGGGTTCGAATCCAGCCTGGGCCCACCAAACAACAATGACGGCTGCAACCAAAAAATAGCCGGGCATTATGGCAGGCGCTTGTAGCCCCAGCTACTTGGGAGGTGGAGGCAGGAGAATCACTTGAGCCCAGGAGTTGGGGGTTGCTGTGAGCTGTGAGGCCACAGCACTCTACGCAGGGCAACAGCTTGAGGCTCTGTCTCAAAAAATAAATAAAGAAAAAGTCTGTGCACTGAAAAGACTCTAGGATTACAATTTGAAAAATGAGAAAACTGAGGCTCACAGAAGATGAAGCCTGCTGAAGGTACAGATAAACGTCTTCAAATTCCACATTCATCTCTCTTTCTCTGTCTCACTCTCTCTCTCTCACACAGTCTCTCTTTATCCCTGAAGATTCTGACATAAAATCATTCAAAAGTGGAATTTAAGGATTTAACATTTAAAGTTTCAGTTACTAGAGAACAATATCTAAGGTCCTTAATGTGTAATGAATTGTGATTTTGCTGAACCACAGATTTTAATCTTGCACTGTAAGAGTAGGACGAGGAAGCAAGTGATTTACAGAATGAGTGTCCTTTGCATAGCTTCTGTGTATTAAAATCTTTATTATTTACTAAGCATCTTATATTAGGCAACTTTAAGAAATAAAGAAAATTTTCAGCTAGGCATAATTGTTAACAACTGTAATCCCAGCACTTTGGGAGGCTGAGGCTGGGGGTTCAAGACCAGCTTGGGCAACAGAGACCCTGAGTCTCTAAAAACTAAAAAAATTAGCCAGATGTGGTGACATAGGCCTATAGTCCTAGCTACTTAGAAGGCTGAGGCAGGAGGATTGAGCCCAGGAGTTCAAGGTTATAGTAAACTATGATTGCACCACTGTACTCCAATCTGGGCAACAGAGCAAGACCCTGTCTCTTAAAAAAAAAAAAAGGAAGAGAGGGAGGGAGAGAATTTCCTTAAACATAATCCAGAAAAAAAAAAAAAAAAAAGCTAACTGCTTCAGCTGGTTATAAAAGAATAAAAAGTCAATAAAAGAACTAGAAAAATAGTGGTTTATGATAAATAAAAAGTAGAATGCCAAATTCAGGAATGACTCAGATCTATGCCATAAAGAAGTCCTGGGTACTCTCCATGGTAATAAACCATCAAAAACTATGAGCTAGTACTCCATCTAACACACATACGCACAAGAACACACAAATATATTTTATAAGAAAATATCACAACAAATTTTCTTGATCAGTGGTCCTTTATAAATGTAAATGTTCCACAAAATGTGAAAATATGGGAGTGGATTAAAGATGGCGGCTGAGTAACAGCTTCCCTGTAACTGGGCGTGGCGAATCTGGGGAGACAAGACTCCAGACATCTCTGGCCGGTGGGATCTGCCTACGATCAGCCCTTTGAGGATACAGAGAGCCAGCAAGGGACTTTTGGACCCCAGGAGGAAGACAAAAACAGTGGAAAACTGGCAAGTGGCTGCGTGTGTTCGATCAACCTAATCACGCCGGCAACCATGAGTACAAGCAGCAGTGAGACTGCAAACCGGAAAGTCCTTACCTGTGAACTTTTTT
>CAUYPK010104061.1:0-35464 GCA_963574355.1 Loris lydekkerianus | reverse complement strand
CAACAGTTATTATTCTTATCGGGGTGTTCGACTTTTTTTTTTTTTTTTTTTTTTTTTTTTTTTTAAGATGCCTGTTCTTTGTGCCACCCATATATTAGCATGAAATTCTACACAATAAATTCTAATTTCTATATCACGCTTTTCTGAGAAACCTCAGTTTACTGACTTCATCATATTTCTGGGCATACTGGAGTAGAGTTTTCTCTTTTACTTTAACATGAAGGGGATGGTAGACACATCTAATTTTATTCCATGTGAGTACATTTCACACATTATGCTAAATTTCCATGGTTGTGCATGTTACCCCTGCCTCAAACTTTTTAGGTCACAGACTTTGGATTGCCTGGAAAGGATTTTATTACTACTCCCCACGGACAGCTTAATTGAATGGTGTCCAATCTGTTCAACTAGTAGAGGAGCTATTGGCAATGAATACTCACAGATTCATGTAGAAAAATGTTTTTTGCATGCCTCACTTCAGAAGTGACCAGGGATCATCTGACACCAGATGTATTCTCCAGTCATTTGTCATTTCATTGTCAGCACAATCACATGCCTAGTACTAAGTATTAAAGAACTGAAGATTAGACTAGTTGGGAAAGTCTAGCAAATGCAAGAATGTAATCAGACATGATAATTTTTCCTTTAAGTTACTGAAGAAGCCCTAGGATTCTTGAGCGAGAGAAACGCATGGAAAATTGAGAATAGCAACAAATGAAAAGACAATTTGGTACTTGAGAGGCCAAATTCATAAATATAATTTTAACAGACATGGTTGCTCAGCCATAAGCATTTTTACTTCACTATTGTATTTCTCCAGTGCAATCACGCACGGATAACTCATCTATAGATCTCCACAGTCTTCCTATGAATACAAAGGGAAATTGAGGTAAAAAAAAAATACTGAAGGATTTTTTTCTTCTTCCAAGTCTACTTAGACATCTCTAGCTTTTTCTGAAGCTTCAGGCAGAACTAGCTTAATTTACAATTGTTAATAAACATTGCATACACATCTTCCTTGATTTCTCTTAAAGGGAAACAAAAACTACAGGATTTGGTTGTTTTTCCTTTTAGTTTTAGAATGTTACTTTCTCAATCTGACCAGTGACCCACAGCCTGATTCAATAACATTTTATATTTTTATGTTTTTTAATCTCTCCAGAAACACTGAGATAAGATGGGCCCAAGAGCCTAAATGGTACTCATCCAAAAATGTCCCCAATCTCAGGATCTCAAATGCACAGCTGGGTTCTGTTGGTCACATGTCAGCTTCAGAGCACATCTGTTCATTCCTCAAGGATCCACTAGGCCCCATGAACACAATGTGCTCTGTGTAGAGTACTTTACGCCACAAAACCCAGCAGCTGCAGGGGTGAGAAAATCTCTACTTCTCAAGTTTGTGTCTCTAGGCAGTTTGAGTAGGGTGTTTTCTATCTGGCTTTCTCTTGGTTGTCTGTCACTTCTGACATTCAGATGCCTGTTGGCAACAAAGTTGCTTTTACTGTTCTTAGGGACAGATGTTTCTAGTCTGGGAAGAGACAGACCAAACTTTTACTGGAAAGTAGGAATTCTTGCCACATTTAGGCACCCAACCTGAGAAAACATAAGGAAGATCCTAGCCACAGGCTCAAGAATGGAAAGGTAGTCAGTGCCAGGAAAATAACGTCCAGATCGGAAGACTTAGTTTCAGCATTTAGGAAAAATATTTGCGTCAAATCCCACCATCTCGGCCAGTTCATGATGGCCAAAGAACAACATATCCCTGGTAGGGCATGTGAGAAGGGTGCCGACACCTCCAATGTCACCTTGGAAAGTGACATTTTTGCATCCAGTATTTCTGAGAATTCTCAGATTGTATAAGAGAGAGAGAGAGAGAGACAGAGAAAGGGGGGGGGGAGAAATTTTCATGTGCTTTTGAAACTGTGTGCGTTGGAAAGGTTTTTGTGTTGATGAGGCTAAGCTGGAATGCTGCAAGGTAAGAGCGTTGGAAAAGATGCTGAAGATACAAGAGAAGTGAAGATCTTAAACACCAATGGGTTTGTATCATAGATTTCATTAATTTGATTCATAGAAAATTATTATTGTACATCAAGAATGATCTTATGAAGTTTGCTTTTATAGTCCTCAAAGGCCTCATTGCTAGTTTTTGGAGGAAGGAGGAGTCTTAGGCCAACACATTTTAAATGAGATGTGAGGGACAAACACAGCTTATAATACTGTAACTAGGTTTTTTCCCCCCGCAGGAATGTGTCTATATTTATATAGCATAACCTGTTAAATCTGTACCAATGGCTGCAAATACAGACCACAGAAGCTTCTTTAATAACACACATACACCAAGTCCAAAATGTTCTACTCTGTCATTCATGTGTAAATCAAGTATATTATTCATATACTTCATCTACTTCCTGAATGCGTGCTAAAAATGCCAAGAAAAAACTCGTTAATCGTGACATGGTGACTGCTCAGCTAGCTCTGAAATGTTGATGGAAAAGAAAAATTGTCAAAGGGCCTTTTTAAGAGCCTCCACAGGTTCCACTCGCAAATCGGAATTCAGAGAACATGAATTTCCTCGTTCAGGAAGGAAGGATTAAAATCAAACACCCTCCAGTGGTTGCATCTAAAAACTGCATAGTTGTCCCAAATGGCTTACTTGTAAAAGGAATCTTCCTGTGTACCACTGAGGACTTAAGATCCAAGCCCCTACTCAGTCTGATGGCTGCACAATGTCAAAAATATTGAAATAATTTTCTATGAAGCATAAAAATCTCTTCTCATTCTGATGACATTGTCCTGGGTCTTTTGATGTTGAATTCTTTTTTTGTTTGTTTGTTTTTGGTTTTGGAGGCAGGGTATCACTCTGTCACCCAGGCTGAAGTGAAGTAGCACAAAAATAGCTCACTACAACCTCAAACTCTTGGGCCCAAGTGATCCTCCCACTTCAGGCTCCCAAGTAGCTAAAACTACAAGCATGCACTACCACACCTGGCTGATTTAGAGAAATTTTGTTTGTAGAGATGGGATCTCACCAGCCCAGGCTGATCTCAAATGCCTACCCTCAAGCAATCCTCCCACAGTGCTGGGATTACAGGCATGAGCCTGACCTATGATGAAATCTTTTACATGCCAAGGTAAACTAGGAGACTTTTGCCTATCATCTCTTACATAGTACGTTATAGTCAATCAAAATCATGTGGTTTTAGGGCTTGTGCAAGCCTCATAACTCATGGTCAAGGAAGACTTTCAGACAATCTATGATGCACTCAAATATAGTTGAACCTCCACAGCTGACTACATCTCCACGTTAAGGTCATCCTTAATTTGACCTAATTTTCATAGGCCAGACATGTACCACCTGTACAATCAATATGGTAGACCTAGTTCCTTATGCTGACTACCTCTATATGTTGACAAGCTTGTTACAGTCTCTGGGGTGGGGGAGTCAACTTACAGAGGTTCTACTATTACTGATTTCGAACAATTTAGCCAAACAACCTTGATAAAGGTATAAAATACTCTGCTACCTATTTGGCTAAATTGATATAGTGGGTTGATTTGACTGATCTGTTAAATCATCAAAATGGTGCTCTAAGAGGACAAAACTTTGGAATGCATCTTTCTCATTCTCATGCTCTCTGGATCTCATGCTCACCTAAGCACAGTATCTCTTCATTTGTTATATAAGAAGCAAATGTCGTCTACTGAGTCTTAGGCAAAGTGGATCGCTTCTCTTCTGTGCTATCTCCACTCCCTTTTTAATGTGCATAATGGCGAAGCACTGTTTTCTAGTTCGGAACAAGATAATCATTGTTGAAATGTTCAGACATTTAGACTGATATTTTTCAGTCACTTGTTGGGGTTGATAAAGACTACCTATTGTGGTGCCAACAATTACGGAATGCAAGAAGGCAGAAAGGCTGGCACTGCATTAAGTCCTATTGAAGATGATTTGACATGTAATATCGATTCCACTTTGATAATGATGTTACCTTAATACAATTTGGGATGCTGTCACTCTAAAAGTAGAATTTGGAAGAATCTCTAGATTTAACAAAATTTTCACATTCTTCTTAGTAAAGTATCACAAGAATGGAAAAGTAAGTATCCAGTGTACTCAATACTAATATGGAGTCCGCAGATGATCTAATAATACATGCTTGAATAAGAAAAAACTCAATTCAAGTTGGGGGGGAATTGAGGGAAGGGGAGAGGGAAAGAGAGAGGAGGAAAGAGGGGGGAGAGGGGAAGAGGGAGGGGGATTGGTGTGCTCTCACTTAATGGGCACAATGTAAGGGTATATGGCACACCTCATGGGTACAGGACACAACAATAAGAGGGACTCCACCTAACAAATGCAAACATTATAACCTAATCATCTGTACCCTTCTATTAACCTGAAAATAAAAATGTTCTTGGTAAAAACAAACAAACAACAACAACAACAACAAAAACCCACATAGCAATTACTGAATTAGGCCCCAAACTATAGAAGAATGTTTTCTAAGTATTCTTTCTAATATCTGAAAAAGCAAAAGCAATATACTTATTAGCTCATTCTAAGGATTGAAATTCTTTTCATGAATTACCCACAATTTCTTTCTTCTAGTTGAAAGCACCTTTTTAACTTTCTCATTTGCCTTGTCAAGGGAAAAGACTTTTCAGATACTGTCATGCAGGAAATTAATCCCTTATTTATTTCATTCTAACCATTTCCTCTTGTCTTAAACTAATACCAATCAAATCAAGTTAACAAGCATTGATGGAGCACATAATGGGCTTAAGTCTTCTGCTAGATAACAATAGGGGTATGAAGATAAATGAGATACACTCCCTGTCCCCTGGAGTTGATAATCTTGCTGACTAGATAAGACCTAAATAGATGGAAAGCTATGTAAAATCATAAACTAATACAAAACATCACAGAAGTACAAAATTCACTGTCAAACAAGTGATTATATACCATGAATTCTAGGGCTGGAGAGATTATTATGGGTTTTTATACGAGGGCAATAATATGAAGAAGGATAAATAGGATTTGCAAAGGTACAGAAGATTAACATGAATGAAAGCATTGCACAGGCACACGATGTATGTCAAAGGCACATTTTGGATAGAGTGGAGGGTATGAGCAGAAAAAACTGTAGGGGACAAATTTAGGAGCTAAATCTGGGCTGGCATCAGATTGTGGAAGTGTTTATCTAAGGGCTAAGGATCTTATCCAATAGGAAATAGTGAACAATTAAAGTTTATTGAACATGGAAATGACTTGATCTAGTAGGTGTACATGATATTGGTAGGGCTAGATGGATGGGAGGACAGATAAGGAAGGTAAAGAGATAACCAAGATTTCTGGAGTAGGGTAATTAGTGCCTATGCTAGGATGGTAGAAGTGAGAATGGAAAAGATGCAGGGGATGCTGGATTTTGGAAAGAGATACAAAAGAATAAAAGATGACTCTAAGATATCAGGATGTTTCTTGGGGAATCAATGACTAGAGAATGATATTTCATGTCATGAAAACCAGGGAGGTTGCAGAAAGAAAAGACTGAGGCCATGGGAGAAGCTTGGAGAATTATTGCATTTGTGGGACAGGGTGGACTAATAATTACTGTCTTCTATGTTTCTTTCCATGCATGTGTGTGTGCATACTAACCTGCACACACCAACATACATAAAAGACACAGGCAATATGAGATAAGAGATGAATGGCAAAACTCAGCTGTTTCTATTCATCCCATGTCAAGTTTTCTGACTATGGCGGATTGCCGATAATCTGAAAAAATGTTATTAAGGAACAGCATGATCTAGCAGAATGCGAACAAAGTCAAACACATCTAGGTTCCACCCCCAGCTCTGTTTGCCTGCTGTCTGATCTTGAGTTCTGTGAGGCTTTGTTTCCTGATTTGGAAGATGTGGATATGAAAAACTGCTATCTCTGAACACAGGTTATTGCAAAAATGAAATGAAATAATGGATGGGAAAGCATTTTATGTACTGTCAAGTACTGAAAATACGAGCTTGATTTTGTTATTATCATGTGTGTTTAAATTAACAAGTTCTGATTTGTAGTTACCAGATATTTCCCCTTTCATAGTTATCAACAGAGACACATATGCCAGCAAGTTTTAGCACTTTTATTTTCCATCAATGGCATTTTAAGCTCTTTGAGGGCAGACACTATATCACAGGCTTCTCTGTATTCTCCTTACTCTTTACCATGTATGAACTCTAATATGAACAAAGTACATATTTTAACTTGAATCAGAATTTATTCTTAAAGGTCAAATGTAGCTTTCAATATACAGCATAACTTAAAAGTAGCATTCAAATGCACAGTGTCCTGCTACTTCTTGAAAATAATTTATACAGTGAGAGTGCTGTATCCAATGGCCTCCTATACCTTTTTAAGTGGATTTTTCCATAAATCTCAGAGTGAGTGACAAGGCATAATGAATAACAAGATTGAAAGGCATAGATTCATAATTATTAGCGACAATGGTTTTAAGTATTAGCAGAAGCGCAATGACAGAGATCATCTTTGGAATGGAAGCATATGGAAAAAGCTTTAACTAACTTTTACAATTTTTTAAAGGTTCTTAATTTTTTCAGAACACTAAGGAAATAGAATTAAAAGTGCAATTGAAGGCACAATTTAGAAACCACACCTAAAATATAAGTGAGAATGCCTTTAAAAAATTCAGATCCTAGAAAATCAGAACATTAGGCATTGGGGGAGAAATTGGAATTTAATAAAATCTCCTCTGAGAAACAACTGTCTAAATACTTGGCTCTGGTGTTCGAAGTTTTCACATAACTTCCTAAAAGAAATGGAACATTTTAAATACAAAACTTGAGCGTACTTACTTCCACTTGGAATCAGGTCCCTTTCTGGGATGAAGAGTTTATATCCATAGTGTTTTTCTAGGACGTCTGGCAGTATTTCAAGAGCAAACTGCTCTTCTTCAGGATTGTCACAGTCTAAAGTATCTTGGTCCACTTTTGTGTAAGAGAGATAGGCATCATACTCCTTGTTGTCTTAAATATAAAGAACAACAAAAGGGTTGTAACTATTAGCAGATTCTCTTTAAGTACAACAAGTCTGTAAGTTCTTTTTGTTTTGTTTTTTCAGCATATTTTCATATGTTTATTGGCTATTTGCATGTATCCATGACTTACCCTACTGTGTCATTGGGGAAAAATTATTATTTGTCCCTCATATATGTTGCAGTTTCCCCGTTTGTCATTCATCTTGGCTTTCAATTTTTTTTTCTTATTTTTTTTTTATTAAATCATAACTGTGTACATTAATGCATTTATGGGGTACAGTGGGCTGATTTTATATACAATTTGGAATGCTTACATCAAACTGGTTAACACAGCCTTCACCTTACTTAAGTTCTAACAGGCTGGGATAGCACAATAATTAGTGCCTATCTTTAATAATTGGAAAAAGTAAGTCACACGTTATGTTATAAGAAATGTAATCCATTTGAAAATAACTTTGTCGTATATGAACTGGAACTCTTATGCAGTGATCTACCTCCAGTCAGAATAGAATAAAAGACAGTTATTGTTTGAGGCTTTCAGTGACTACACACATTTGTGATGTTCAATGATGTGTGAATGATTAGCTCAGTGTGTTTGAATGCAGGACTAAACAGGCCAAAGTCATGGACTTGAACCCTTTAAGTGCCAGTTGGCTTGACTCTGTTACTTGGTCACAGACTATACCTTGTTTGCACAAATATGTGCAAAAGATCCAACAGGGGCCGAGTCCGAATGTGTGGAAGATCGAAATAATCCAGGCTTACTCTTGAGACACTACTCACAGCACATGTCATGCTTCCAGTTGGTTAGTGCAGTCATCCTCATATACAAAAAGCAGTTCATTACCAAATATCAGACACAACAGCTGGGTTTTACATAAGTGCATTGCCTGTTTTTCTTGTTCAGTCCATGGCCAACTAATTTGACACAAGCTTCCAAAAGAAGCCTTTGTTTCAAAATATACATCCTCCCAGGATTGCCAAGTTAGCTTTTCTCTTCACACATCTAGTCAGGGAGTTAACTGTATTTTGCGAGTGTATTTTTTTTCCTCCTTTGCTGTATTGGCTTGGAGCCAGTCTCTCTAAAGAGAAAATGTGCATGTATGCATGCATTTTTTCCTGCAAAATGTTAATGAACACAGCTATTCAAGATATTAGTCCCTGTAGGTTTTCGAAGGGTCACATTGGAAAAGTTATAGTTGGATTTTCAAAATTCCCTTATGTATAGAGAAATTATTTTTAAAAGTTAATGTAATGAGCATAGACTCACGTGGAACTATAAAGAAACCAGTTTACTTCCAAATAATAATTTTGAAAGACTGGTAAGCATTTCAGTATTTGTTTCTAAAAACACATCAATATTTTCCATTCAAACAGCTCTAATTAGAATATAGCTAAAATCTGACCAAAAGGTAATTTATAAAATGAAGCACCCATTCACTTACTGATGCCATTACCTACCTACATCACAATTTGGTTCTACCTTTTGGAGGAGGAATAAATTATATACATAAAATGAAATATTGATAGCTTATTTTAGGAGTGGGTGCAGCTCCCTGACTACTACAGATATTTGAGGTAGCATTATGTTGTTTGAATTCTAGTACGATTCCAGTTTTCGCCACCCCAACATAAAAGGAACTCTAATTATTTATGTTAAGATGGTGCCTGAAACCAAGAGGAAGGGTTAATACTTTTAAGTCCTCTGGCTGCAAAAGGCTTCCATGAGCCTTGGTTGGGTTACTTGATTGCCTAGAAGCAGATGCACATGAAGGACTGCCCTGGATAGTTGAGGAGATCATTTGGCTTACAAATTGGGCACATTCCACTGTTGTGCATAAAATTCCACTTGGAAGTGAGAATGTTCATAAGCAATGCTAATGTAAGAACCTCCTGGTAATCCTAGCACCTCTGCCCCTGTTCCAATCAAGTGCAGGATGCACCTGCAGGCCCTTGACTTTCTCCAGCTATAATTACTCACCTGGGAATCAGAGCTGCCGATGATACACAGCTGGAAGAATAAAATAGGCCAAAGGACAAACAACTCCATTCTTATGAGCAGAATATATTTCATTGTTCTTGCTGGAGAGTGTTGCTGCCTCACACTCCATAATATCAGACTTGTGGCTTTGACTTTTATAACTTTCCTATCTCACAAACCTCCCTAAATCCAACTGCTTACTAATTCACTCAACAATAATTTGTTGAGCATCTATTATGAGCTAGCCATATGCAATGACTACTTGACTTCTTCACCCATGTGACCAGGCTACGGTCCCATTGCTTGTCCTGTCTATTTGCCCTACAAACACATCTAAACTTACATAATCCTGGTTCTGTCTTTACTGACTCCATGTATATCCCAATATTGCAGGTCAATGCTATGAAGAAGACTCTCCCCTAGAATAGTATTTCTATATTCGCATATTCCAAATCAAGTTATAATAAAGAACTGGAATGTCTTTGACGTGTTTAACACCCAGGAGGTTTGGATTACAAATTTTACCTCGCATTTGAGAAACAAATTATTCATTAGAAAATGATCAATTCTGGTCCCCATTGTGTCCCTTTAGGATGAACTAAAGGTGAAGAGCTTATGGTGGCTGGCCAGAACAGGAAAAGAGCTCTCAAACCCACCATGTCAAATGTCCCAGAAGCTCTAGGATGCCAGCTAGTGAGCCAACAATGACGCAGATGCCACAGTTTAAAAAATGCACTTCAGCCTATGTAGACAGCCAAGAAAACCTCATGAATAGTTGCAGCTGTTGCTCACAAAAAGGGGCAAGATGGATAGCACAGCATGATGCAAATAAGGGGAACAGCAAGGCCTGAAAATTGTTTTAAAACTGGGAGGCACTTCAGCAACACCACTCTTCCAAGTCAGGGCTAATGAGCCTTCCTCTGTGCTAATTCATGCTGACTAAGCTCATGTGAGGAACTGGAAAGCAGAGCACAACACAGACAGAGAATGACAAGGAAGAGGTCTGGCACGGTGGTCACCATAGGTATGTTGTTCCTAATGAGGACAGAAGTTATAAGGAAGGGAACTTAACTTGCTGTGGAAGAATTTTCCTTGCTGTCACACCTGTCCTTCTCTGTTCATAAATTTAATTTTAATCATGTTCATGGTCAAGAAGCCCTTCCTGTTTAGAATCCAGTTGTTCTGCGGCTCTGCTAAACCCTTAGCTTCTAAAGTGCCGAGACTATGTGACCTTGTCAACTATTATATACCTAGTGCCTACCACGGTGCCTGTGTGTGTACATATGTGTGTAATGTTGATCCAGATGAAGAATATAAATAAATGTATTATCCATACTGGCTGCCACAGAATAGACACTGAGTAAATATTTAATGACTCAAAAACAGAAAAGTTGAATAAACAAAGCAATCATTATTGGGTGGGATGAAATAAAACAAATTAAATTTTAAAAATGGCTAAGAAGTCAAAGTTTCTTGGATGGATTTTATTTTATAAAAATAACACATTTTTGCCTTGGTGACCATAGCACAGTGGTTATGGTGCCGGCCACATTCACTGAGGCTGGCGGGTTCGAACCTGGCCCCGGCCAGCTAAACAACAATGACAAATGCAACAAAAAAATAGCTGGGCGTTGTGGTAGGTGCCTGTAGTCCCAACTATTTGGCAAGCTGAGGCAAGAGAATCACTTAAGCCCACGAGTTTGAGGTTGCTGTGAGCTGTGACGCCACAGCATTCTACTGAGGGCGACACAGTGAGACTCTGTCTCAAAAACAAAACAAAACAAAACACATTTTTATAAGAACTTTCAGCAAATGCCACTATAGATGTGGTCAAAGAGAAAACATGAAAAAAAAGTATGTGGATAAACTTAAGTTCTGTCTATAAGATGTTAAAATATTTAAATGTATAAATGAAAAATTTGGTAGATTATCTGACTGACATTTGGCATTATACTATTAGATATTTCTAAAAGAGCATTAAAATTAATTTATTCATCCTCACCACAGAGCTGCTGACTTGTTTATACTCTATTCAGCTGGTATAGAGGTTGTGTACTTAAGATCCAAGGTTCCATATAGGAATATAAAATATTTTAACTTTCTGTAAAGGGCCCTCCCTCTTTATTGCATTTCTCCCCAAACAATGGGTTTAGAGTCAATGCATACAATTCTCTAATCAAAATGCTCTATGTAACTGGATACCTTTGACCACATGGGCTATGTAGGAGAAAAAGATGCAAAATGGAATACAGTAGAACCTCTCTGTGCGTTGACCACCCAAGGGACTATGACAAACTGGTCAACATACAGAGGTGGTTGACATAAGGAACTAGGCCTACTGTACTGATACGTACATGCAGTGTACGTCGGTCTATAAAAGTAAGGTCAACTTAAGGGGGTGGTCAATGTAGGGAGGTGGTCAACTATGGAGCTTCTACTGTATTTGATACCTGAAAACTCCTTACCATATTGGTATGAACATAATCTTACACGTATATACTATAATAGATCAGTTAGTCTTGGTCATTGGGTACAGGTGATTAAAAGTAATTAATTATTGCAGATTAACCTAATAAATTCTAACATCTCTTATAGACATTAAAAATTGCTTTTAATCAGGACTCAAAACAAATGAATCATAGGAACCTCCCTCCCTTTCATGTTCTTTTTTTTTTTTTTTTTTGGTAGAGACAGAGTCTCACTTTACTGCCCTCGGTGGAGTGCCGTGATGTCAAAGGACTCACAGCAACCTCCAGTTCTTGGGCTTCCGCGATTCTCCTGCCTCAGCCTCCCGAGTAGCTGGGACTACAGGCGCCCGCCACAATGCCTGGCTATTTTTTTTGTTGTTGCAGTTCGGCCGAGGCTGGGTTTGAACCCACTACCCTCGGTATATGGGGCCGGTGCCCTACTCACTGAGCCACAGGCGCCACCCCCTTTCATGTTCTTTTATATAGACAATACATCTTTTACTTTACCCACTAGATACCTTAGCCACTTGTTGGCAACCACTGACATTTTCTTCAATAACATACCCCATCTAGTTATTTTCTGTGTATAGGTAAGAAGTCACATTTTTCAGTGTTAACTGTAGTATACAGGAACTGAGAGTAATTGACCACATGCTTATATATATATTCATAAAGTATGTAATAATTATTGAAACAGGCTCTAATTTCTCATTCTGAAGATATGCCTGAATAAAAATCTGTAGTACTTGCTGGGTAAATGTGTAGATTCAAAAATGAGCATACATATATACTTATCAAAGAGCATTTCTCTAATTTACTGTGAAAACTTAAAAGTCAACTAAAATCTACTCATACCATCGTTTACAAAAGAGTAGCAATAAAGCCAAAATCAAAGATTCCTCAAAAATTTTGATGTTCCAACATTATAAATATAAAAACAAAATCTTTAATTCCTTTCCTTTGATGTAAGATCATCAACTCAAAAAAAGATAAGCAAAAGCTATAATGTTTACTAACTTCAGTACAATAAAAAGTAAGTTTCAAATCTGCCCTTTAAAAGTAATTATTTCCAAATTGGACTCTTTAAAAAAAAATTGGCTTACCTATGGCATTCTACATATTTCCATAGCTTATAGTATTTGGGAAAGGAGTAACATGTCATCATTTCTTTGTTGCAAACTTGGCAACTTATCTTGAAAAAATGAAAGCATTTTTGAATGTTTAAAGAAACAAGGCTCAGTACAATGCTTTATTGATATTTCATTCATGAGATTTCTAAAAGTTATAAACAGCAAACCTAACAAAATTATAAGCTACAGTCTGAATTTTTATCCTTTGTTTGAGACTGGTATAATAAGCATCCAAAATATGTAGGTCTGTGTACTTTGAGCTTTAAAAGTAGTATCTCTATAGCTTTTAATCTGTTCCTCCCATGATTGTTTTACTGATGGTAGTAATGGCTAAAAATGATTTGTACCTAAATTTGAATTTTTCTGAACAAAAAAGTGGAATTGAATTTTAATTTGTTTCTTGCTAAGGAGAAGGAGTATGGCAGCAATTATTTTATCTCCTGACCAGCTAATATCTCCTTGTTAAACTTTTATTTGGAAATCATTTTAAATGTATAGGAACATTAGAAAGGTAAAGCTATTTCAAAAAATATACATATATGCTTCACCAGCATTTACCTTCTATTAATATTTTCTCTTCTTTTCTCTTTTTATGTCTTTTCCCCCAAGTTGGGAAAGATTTTTGTTTGTTTGTTTGTTTCAGATGAATATAAGGGTACCCCCCTACGTGAAGGGCCCAACAAATGCAAACAATGTAAACTTTTCTCTTTTTCTTGATAATCTATTTCTGAGCTACTTGTGGATAAGTTGCATTTGACATAGCCTTTTATCCCTAAATATTTCAGTGTCTACATCCTAAGAATAGGTATATTCTCTTATATAATCACAATGCATACCTGTTAATTGTATTTGAACAGTAAGAGGTTTCTTACCATCAGCAGTTTCATCACTTCCAAAACGCTGTCGGTAGAAGAGCATCAATTCAATATGGTAGCATTTGTAGATGACTACTAGCAATATAAGGAGGAGGAATATAGCTCCCAGGCCACCTGCAAGCTCAATTTTGTAGATTAAATCTGGAGCAAACAGAATAAATAGGAAAAGGATATTAAATTTGCAACAGTTGGGATCTTTCCATATTTTTCTAGTCTGAAAGATTATCCATTCTGCTTTTCTTTCCAGAAGAGTCTTGCTTAATGAAGTAGTTTTGCTCTTGGTACTTTGTATGATTCAAACCTTTGTAGAATTAAATCTCTTTAAAGATTCGATTAATTTATTATTAAAAGTGGTAAGTCTATCTGGAAAGGAATAGTTACTCCAAATTTGTTTTGGACATGTCTTTAACAGATTTCACATATGTACATTTGCTTTAAGCGTATGTGAGAGAACTATTAAAGCTGCTCTATTCTAGGTTCAGGGCCAATATTTTCTTATTTCTGTTAAATTATCTTATTGGCTTAGCAAAATTACTACTTCACAGGCCATAGGCTTTATTCTTCTACGGAAAACAACATCATAAAATTAGTTTCAAAATAAAATAAAATCTAATGAGTTTGCAGAATTTAACTGTTTCTTTTAATCCCAGTGGAACAATATCTAATACAAGGTAAGCAGGGGAAATTAGCTTATCCATTCCCCCTACTTATTTGAATAAATCACTCTAATAAGTTTGTGATATAATATGCCTAGTGGAGCTAAAACAGAATGAGAAATCCAGGCTAATCACTTGGCCTCTTTGACTAACACCAGGTTACTTGGTAGTAGCCTTAGGTTGCTCCAGTGGGGACTTCCCTAGAACTCTGGGCATTGGAAGAGTTAGATCAACACATAATGGATAACGACATAAAGTCTCCCAGCATTAGGGAACAGTGACTTACCTATAGCTTCATTAGCGACATTAACCAATTGAAAGACTATATCATCAAAAGAGGGGAAGGTATCATGGAATTTATAGAAATGGGAAGACAGAGGAGAATTTAGAACATGAGTTCAGCAATGATCAGAGAAGAAATGCTAAAACTGGGAGAAACAAGACTAGAGACATACTTTCCATTGTGGGACCAGACATCATTGGGTTCATCATAATTGAATGAAATTGCCTATAAGATTAGCTAACCTGCCTTTAATCTAATTGCATAATTAATTACCAATGACTCTTTTGTTACTAATTCAGCTTATCCTGTAACTAGAAACTGGAAAAGGGGGTGACATTCTAGTTTGTACATTAGTTCCTTGTGAGTTTGGTTGGCATCAGTTAGTCTCCCTGTATGTATCAATTCTAAGACACTGTCAAAATCAAATTGCTGACTATGACAGGCTATCACTCTTGAAAACTAGATAGTCAAACTTCCTTTGTGAATGTCCCTATCTTTGTATAGGATTATTGCTTAAGAAACATTAGTCAGGCTTAATGTAATAATTAAGATCTATTTAGCACATTATAGATTATAAAGAAATAACACATATAATATATACAAGTAATATTTAATATATCATAGATAAACATTTTCAACCAGTCTGTTATCTATCAGGGCTCTCTAAACTTATTTTCTTCTCTGTCACACATTAAAAGAAGAGTTGTCTTGGGCCACACATTAAATATACAAACACTAATAAAAGCTGATAAGCATTTTAAAAAGGTCTGTGCATAATTTTCATAATATCCAATACCACAGATACACAAAATAGTCCTCACATAATCTGTATGCAGCCTGGGGCTGCATGTTGGACACCTTTGCAAATCTAAATAATCCTTTGGGCAAGAATATTGCTCCAAATCTATAGATGAAGAATATGAGACTCAGTAGTTTATATCACTTACCCAAGGTCATACACCTAAAAAATAGACAAATTAGGATGTAAGTCCAGGTCTCCTAACTTGAAAATCAAGGTTCTTTTTCTTACACCACAGCTTTATATACACTCCAGTGTATAAAGTGTGTAAGTGACAACAGAAAGCCTTCTTCTACATGTTCTTCCATAGAACATGTGCTTCTTGACAACATGAGACTTACAGCAAATTTTGACTGCTTCTGCCATTTTAGTTCTAAGGGTGGAAGATAAACCACAATTCATCAGACAGAATAAAAGAACTGGGAGCTCTCAGCCACTTCATTGGAAGGTACTGCAGAATCATGTAGCTTTAGCCAGGGAGGAAGGACGGCTTCCCGGGAGTCCAGCATACAAAGAGAAGTGTTAGGTTTTGTGGGGAGAGAGGGAATTTAGCCTTGGAAGAGAAGTGGAGTAAAAGAAGAGATGATGATGGCCAGACACAGTACACCCAATGAGGAGAGTCATAGAGTGGAACTGTAAGAAACATAAATATCGCTGACGTTGTATAAGGGAGTGGGGGAAGGATGAAAAGGGAAGAGAATGAGGCTGCTGTGTAGGACAAAATAGAACAAGGAAGATTATGAGGGGACACACGGTGAGTAGAGATAGGAAATTGCAATCTCTCCATCTTGCCTGCTGCAAGGGGTAGTCATTTTGAAAATAAAGCCACAAATTTTCAGGAAAAAAAAATCCCACCACACGTTAGTGCTGCCTCTTTCCCTCTTTATAGAAAGTGGCTCCCCAAGAACCACTGCCTTCCTTTATGTGGGAAAGAAAGCAGGCTTGCTTATTAAGCCTCTGAGAACTACAAATCACAATTTTCCCCTGTTTTCTCACCAGCTTACATCAATTAAACATTCTTAATAGCCAATATTAAATTGATGGAGCAATATGGTTTCCTCTGTTATCCAGAAAATCAACTTCTGTTTCATCTTGGAGCATTGATTGGCCTGATTCAAAATGGTTTGTTTTCTGTTATAAGATGTTCATTTTCTGCCGTAAATTTTTTGGTCTCTTTTTTTGGTTTCTCTCTCTCTCCCTGGTAAGAACAGCTTTCAACTGTTTTCAAAGTCAGGGAATGGGAAGTTTTTCAGCAATTTCTATGTTATTTACAGAGGAGAGTTGCTATTAGGTAGATGGAAAACTTCAGCAGCAGGAACAATTTGTGCTCTCAAGTAGCAGACACCTTTTTCAGCAGCAAATTTATGGAAGAAAACTGTGGTTTAAAAAGTATCTTTGTGGTTTTGGGGTCCATTATATAAAAATGTCTTTGCACGATATTATGTAATGATGGCTGTTTAAGTTGAAAACTGTGGACCTAGGCCCTGAGACTCAACCACTACTCTTTGATTCAGCCCAGGCAGTCACATCAAAGGGAAACATCTATCCTATAATCAGAGGGCAGAATTGCCAACACCCAAATGACACCTGGCTTTTCTTTTGTCTTCTATTTTCATTTGCCATTTTCAATCTCAGCAGGACCTACACTTCTAGGAACATTTCCTGACTGAGAACCTAAAAGTCATTTTATTTGGGTTGTGTCTTGTATACACTTCACAAAGACAGCTGTTGCGAGAACAGCAAATATTTACAGGGTTATCACTTTTTCTAGGCACCCTAAGTACAAGGCTAGCTCTTTTTAACCTTCTTAGTTGGAATCTAAATATTATTTTCATGGTGAATACAAAGATCAGATGTTATAGGATGGGACAAATAGCAGTTAAAGACAAGGAACTGGGGAGAGGGAAGACTGGGAATCTTGGAGTTTGCTCATCTGACTCATAAGTTGGGAAGCAGGTTAGAAGATCCCACCAGAGGGCTTCTGCCATGATCGGAATGTTTGTTCCAAATACATGTGTTGAAACCTAACCCCAAGGTGATGATACTAAAAGGGAAACCTCTGGGGTATGATTAGGTCATGAGGATGGAGCCTTCCTGAGTGGAATTAGTGTCCTTATGAGAGGAGTCTGAGGGAGCCTGTTTGCTCCTACTGCCATATAAGATCACATAGAAGGTGTTATCTCTGAGGAATGGACCCTTGCCAGACAGCACATTTGTTGGTGCCTTGATCTTGGACTTCCCAGCCTCCAGAACTGTGAACAAATAAATTTCTGTTGTTTATACACTACCAGCCTAAGGTATCTTGCTACAGCATCAAATAGACTAAGAAATTGATACTGGGCAGGTGTGTGTGTGCGTGTGTGTGTGTGTGTGTGTATGTGTGCTGCTATAACAGATACCTAAAGATGTGAAACCAACTTTGGAGGTATGTAATGGGCAATGGTGAGAAGAGTTTCAAGGTATATCACTGTGAAATGTTCCATAGAGTGATTCTGGTGGGGGCTCAGAAGAAGAGGAAAGCAGCAGAGTAAGCTTCAATTTATTCAGAGATTACCTAAGTGGTTGTGATCAGAATGCTGGTAAAAATATGGATTGCAAAGACCATTTGGGTGATGTCTCAGATGAAAATGAGGAATGAATCTTTATCAGACACAAATCTGCTGGCTCTTGATCTTGAACATTCCAGCCTCTATAACTATAAGCAATACATTTCTGTTGTTTATAAATTACCCAGTCTAAGGTATTTTGTTATAGCAGCCTGGATAGATTAAGAAAGTTTCCTATATACGTTTGAGGTGCCAGGGTGGAGCAGTAGCAGATTGCTTAAAATGCCTCTGATTTGTGAGAAAGTGAGTTTGTACAGAGAAGCAGAAATAATTATTAGGATTTCTTTAGCCTAAGTTCATGCCCTTGGCTCACCAAAGAAAAAATTTAGTATGGACATCTTACTGAAATTCTAGTTGTACTTATTGGGAAATAGTTAATCAGAGAATAAAGAAGTGGTATGTGCAGTTGACGATGTGTGGGTAAGGAATATCTTGCTTTCACAAAACCTGATCTTGTTAATAACATTTATCAGAGGTGAGTTTTCATTTTTAAAAGGTCTTTTTACTGTATGAAAGGATTTATCACATAATGATCACTTAGGGCATTTAAAAAACTTGTCTTGGAGCTCATTGAGAAGTCATTGTTCCATTAAACAACCCAAACTCATACTCCAGGTGGGAACACTACCACTGAGGCAAGGGTACATAGTGATAAAGCCTAAAACATCCCAATCCACTGAAAAGATAACCAAGTTTCTCAAAATGAGCCAGACCTTGGTCTGACCAAAAACTTTAGGCCAGAGCCACAGGGATTCTTGCTCTTTTGGGGGATTTTACCATATTGTCAAGAGCTCCTAAAGAGACCAAGTGAAGGAAGATTAACTGTATCTTTTTGAAAATCACAGTGAAAAAATTTAATACTACCTAGAACAGTGAGTCAAACTTATATACCATAAGCCAAAAGAAAAATAAAAAAAGAAATGCTTTTTGGGGGTTATACAAGGTTTCAAAAAATGAATACTAATATTTAAGAACCACAAGATTTCATATCCAGTCTTTCAGCTTCACTTGAAAACTCTGAAGCTCTCTTATCCCTGGGACCACATTCTAGCAAGCACAGCAACAATGTTCTAGAACGAATAGTTGTTGCCCCTTTAAAGCAAGGGGCAACATGTTTTCTCTGGTCTGTGTTTTGTTTTCTCTAATATCTAGTCCTCTTTTATCTATTTATTTTAATTTTAATTTAATTTAATTTAATTTAATTTTTTTGAGACAGAGTCTCACTATCTCACCCTTGATAGACTGCTGTGGCATCATAGCTCACAGCAACCACAAACTCCTGGGCTTAAGCAATTCTCGTGCCTCAGCCTCCCAAGTAGCTGGGACTATAGGCACCTAACACAATGCCTGGCTATTTTTTGTTGCAGTTGCCATTGTTATTTAGTTGGCCCAGGCTGGGTTTGAACCCGCCAGCCTCAGTGTATGTGGCTGGCACCATAACCACTGAGCTACAGGTGCCAAGCCTCTAGTCCTCTTTTTAAAAAAATTCAATATCTGTCTGGCTCTAGGTCTTTGAGTTTTCAACCCCTGGAAAGTAAAAATCTTTGAAAAGATAAAATGCATGTAGTTAACCCCGGGCAGATATTAGTAAAGACAAAAATAAGAGATCAAACCCTTTTTTTTACCAATCCCTGTTTAGCCATCCTTTACTCCATTGTGCTGGTCCTCTAGTCGGGGGAAGAAGACAAGCAAATAAGCAGGTAATGTAATCAAAGGGTAATAGGTGCAATACAAAGAAATAGAGCCAAGTTAGAGGAGAAAGGAAATGAAGGGTTAATACTATTTTATGTAAGTAGCCAAGGAAGCCTATTGAGTAGAGAATACTTAAGCAGAGACCTGAACGAGGAGGGAAATGGAGTCATGGGAATGGCTGGGGGAAGAGTGTTCTAGGCAGAGGAAGGAATGAGTACAAACGACCTGAGACAGGTGCTTGATGAGCATAGGAGGTAGAAAGGAGGCTCCTATATATAATGTTTGAGGCTGGAAGTAGCAGAAAATGAGATCATAAGTAAGAAGAGACTATGTAGTGCCTTACAGGACATGGTAAGGATTTGGGATTTCAATCTAACCATAACAGAGATGGATCTATGATCAGACAGTTCTGATCAGGGTAATAATGTTATCTAGCTTTCATATTTAAATGATCCTCTGGCTACTGTGATAAGCATAGACTGTGAGGGGGCCCGGGTGGAAGTAGGGAGACCAGTTAGAAGGCCATCGCTGTGATCTAGCCCATTGGTGCTGGTGGCTCAGATGAGGGTGGGGGCAGTGAGATGGGGGAGGTGCTCCGAGTCTGGACAGGCTTTAATTGTAGAGCCATAGGATTTACTGGCACACTAGATAAAGAGTGTAAGCAGAAAAAAGAAAAAGTAAAGGCTGACACTAAGCAACAGGAAGGATTTTTGTCCTGAACAACAGGTCGGATGGTGATGGGGATAAAGAGGGGGATTGCAGGATCAGGTTCACAGGGAGGAGAAATTATAAATCCTGTTTGGGACAAGCTGAGCTTGATAGGTCTACTAAATCTCAAAATAGGGTTGTTGAATAGGCAAGTGAGTATACAAGTCTAGGGTTCAGGTGAGAAGTCCAGGCTAGAGATATATTTGGGTGTTCTTAGTACGTAAGTGGTGAGCAAAACCATGAGATTCATGAAGAATGAATGAAATCACAAGGGAGTAAGTGAGAAGAGACTTGAACTCCAGGGAACTCTAATATTTAAACATTAGGAAGATGAAACTTAATATCATCAGTTTTTCATGATTTAGACAGATTTCCTAGGAGAAATCCTGGGAGGCAGCAGAGTTGTATAGTGGTTCTTGGTTTCTGGTGTGAGATTTTTAGAATTTTAAGGGCTGCTGGTTGCTGTTATACTTATTAAAGAGAAATGGATTGACTTTAAAACTCAAATAAGACTATTTCTGTCTACACTGGCTGAATCATAGGGCTTCCATTATTTTTCCTCACAGCCAGGTTTCTTATAGTAATATTCTCTTTTGTGTAATTTTTGGTTTAATGTTTGTCTTTGTGTTCTAATCTCTACAGACTATCAGCTCCAAGAGGACTTGGGGATGTTCATTGCATGTATGTAACACTGAACATGGTGCTTATTACACCTAAGTCTTCAACAAATAAAAGAGAACTTTAATCATCCATTTGACCAGAATGGATTCTGAGTGCTTATTAGTAGCTAGACACAGCCCAAGGTGTGAGGATAAAGAGGTGCAGTAGCAGGCTCTGGCTTGGATAATCTTTGTATCTGACATAAGACTAAGGTAGACAGGAATAAACTGTCCTTCTATAAGGTATTTGGACATAATCAATGCCTACTCTTCATATGGGTGGACTAAGTATTAAGGAAACAATTGTCCAAGTTCTATGTGATAACAGACACTGTTGGTCATGGTATATTTCATATCCATCATATCATCATTTGATCGTCAAAGTGACTCTGCAAGGTAGATGTTATTAACATTATTTTATAGATAACGAAACTGAAGTTCACGGAGTCTCATCAGACAACTTAGGGCTGTTCAACCACGTGGCTGTCAACCTGGGTCTCTTGACCTCACTTTCTATATTAGACTTTTTATTTTATCTTATTTTACTTTATTTTTTATTATTTTTTATTTTTTTGCAGTTTTTGGCTAGGGCCGGGTTTGAACCCACCACTCCTGGTATATAAGGCCAGCACCCTACTCCTTGAGCCACAAGTGCCACCCTATATTAGACTCCTTTATACTTAAATACTCTTCTGTTTTGAGATAAAATCAATTCCAATGGAGTAATAAGTAAGTGGTGCTAGACAGCTTGAGAGATAAAAGCATTACTCTCAGAATAATGAAGCTTCCTTGCTTCTTCCTTGCTGATTGAATCTGTTCTATTGTTGTCTAGCCTGGGCAACAAGAACCTGTGATTGAATCTGTTCTGTTGTCATATAGCCTGGGCAACAAGAACCCGGAGTGAGAACACTTGTTCTGCTACATTGTCAAAACCTTTGCCAGATGCACACATACAGGAAGTACAGGGTGTCCATGAAGTTCATGTGCAGTCTAAAATTTACAACTATTTTAAATTGCACATGAATGTTATGGACATCTGTATTTAGCCTTTTGCAGTAAACAAGACTTAGCAAGATAAAAATCAATTCAGAAGCTGTTCTACCAGCTGAAATTATTGTTCCTAGGTCTGTTTTTATCCCCTTTCACTGTAAAGTTTAAGTTTCTTTTCTTTGTCCATTATAGACAATTTCTACCTCATCTGGAACCAACTCCAGAGAGAAATCTCCATAAATGCCAAATAATTTAGAAATATGTGCACCTGGTAAAGGCCTCTTACTACCAGGTAATATTATAGAATAGAGTTTATAATCTTTATGATAACAGTTATAAGAACATTATGTGGTACTGTTAATTACTTTTATTTATCATTTTAGTCAGGGAATAAAAATGCAACCTTATTTTTCATTCAATAATAAAATATCTTGCATTCCATTTAAGTAATATAAGAAATAAAAAGACAAAATTGGAGAAAATAATGAATGTCAACATATATCCAGTTTTATGTGACACTTATAACCAAGGTACACTTTATCTCACTGTATTTAACACATAATGATAATCTATTTCTTTGATCCACTTTCTAATGTTATTGAAAGTCATAGGTATTATATGCTAATATGCACAGCAAGAGAGATCTTTTTTCTGAAAAGGACAAAATGGTTAATAGAAGTTGATACTAAATGATAAAATGAGGCCAGGAAATATATCTAACTTCAATAGTTATTGGTAGCCAAACAAACCATGGTTATAGTTATAAAAATAAATACCCTTTTTACGCAGCAGAACACTGGCATGTTTCCGTCCATTTCGGTTTTCTACATGGCAGGTATAATTTGCCAGGTCAGCTTCCACCACGGAATCAAAGATGAGCGTCAACTCAACTTCTTTTTCTCCAAGATGCTCTTTGAGGAGCCTGAAATAAAGACAGAATTCTTTGCTGAATTGGCTTAATTTGGGCCAAAAAAATCAATGCAAAGACTACAATGGTTATGCAACTCATATAGGTCTCTGGTAAGTGTGGAGAGTAGTGGTTGGGTGTATGCGTGGTTGGGACCTTCAATATGAAAACACAAAAAATGGCTCTTGACATGAAGCATGGATGGGAAAGAAAAGAATTGAGGAATTCACTCAGCAAAATGACATATTAACACGTCTTTAGGCTTTGATAAATAAAACTAATGTTATTTTGTGGCAAAAAGGAGGAAACACTGAGTTCTATGTTCTAAACTGAGTTTATGAAAACCAATTGGATTTTTGCACCATGGCATAAAGGGACAAAATCTGCAGGAGTATAGGTTTTGTGTCCAGAGATAGTTTTGACAGTAGTGAGCTAAAGAGGTAAAGAAGGGGGCCTTGAAAATGGTTGAAGATTTTTAGTGGCCTTCTGTCCCTCCAAACATTGGTGAGAAGTCTATTCTCTGCTTTTTTCCGGGCTTTTGTCCAATGCAGTCATGTATCTGTACCCAATGTCTTCCCCACTGATGCTAACATTCCCATGACCCTGATTTCTCCAGGCACTGTTCTGCATTCACCCTTCTGCTTTCTGCTGTCCTAGGAGAAATCCTGCTCTATTTGACTTTTTTTTATTGTTGGGAATTCATTGAGGGTACAAAGAATCAGGTTACAGTAATTGCATTTGTCAGGCAAAGTCCCTCTTATAAATGTGTTCCTCCCCCAAGAGGTGTGCCAAATGCCGTGACACCCCCCCCCATGTGACTTTTTCTCCTAGTACTATTTTTTTTCTCCTTCTCCTCCTCCTCCTCCTTCTTCCTTTCTCAAGTGGAGGTAGAAAGGACTTTGAATGGCCAGGAACAGGTGTTCTTCACAAAGGGCCTGAGTGGCTGCCATTCTTTCCTTAGGAGTATGCCTCCTGTTTCTTTGGAGGGTTATAATTTCACTAACAGCCAGCTACCTGCAGATGAGGTAGAAGTGGGTACCCTCCCAACTTTTCTTTTCTAAATTCTGCCTTTAGCCAAAGAAAGGGCAAATCATGTGTTTACATGGTGGCAATCCTGCAGTTAAGTTCTGGGGTAGGTTCTTAAATAAATATATTTGATAGCATGAAATATTTTAGATGGAAAATTGGAGAACCATAAGTAATTCTTTTTTTCTTCTTGGACACTTGAGTATAAATGTAGTGAAGGTCCCTCTAATTTACTGGCATTGAGCATAACATTGGAAAAGTTGACTGTGCTCAGAGAAAACTGGTTTCTGACTACATGCCTCCCACTTACAAGCACAAGCTGGGCCCATACAAAGTCATTAACTTTATGATAGCTTAATTTAACAGTAATTGCATCTTTAAATTGGGAAAAATAACTAACATACTTACCTTAACATTTGTGAGGGTAAAATGGGTTAAAGTGATTTGAAAAGTAAATAGCACTGTGCAGATGCAAAGGAGTGTTATTAAATATAAACATCTCATTTTATGAACGTAGATTTATATATTGGCTACTGCAAAAACATTTGTACTTAACATTTATTGACATTTAATATTGATTTAGCTTAATCTATTCTGTTTCCCATATGAGTGAAGGAGGGGATTCAAGTTGGGTTGGTAGAAGAGAGCTCCTGGAATCTGAGAGTCTCCCATACTAAAATTTGAAGCCCTTTATATTTATGTACTATCTCTGAACCAGGTAAGGATAATACTGTTAGTCTTTCTAGTAATTATTTTTCTTCTCAACTAAAACTATCATTTCCCTTTCTTTCCCCTCTCGCAACATGTACCTAACCAAGAAAAAAACTGGAAATTTACTATATTCGTGGCTGATGTTGATTTTTGCTTTCTTGCTGCAATTGGTAAATTCTACCACATTCAAATGCTTTTAGCTCTGTGTGACCAGCTATGGAAGAACCCTTTGTAGTTCCAGAAGCTGCTTAGACACCACAAATTCAGTTTGATTTAAAGCGTCACATGGCGGGCAGCCACAGTCTTTGCCAGGCACGGGGCAGAAAGTTGATCCTGTTCCTCCCGACCAAGACTTTCCTTCTTCGTTTCTAATGCAGTTTCCAAAAACAGCTCTTCACAGGCTGTAGAAAGAATCTGGAGTGAGGGTTTGAAAAATGATCCTTGGTCCTTCTATTAATATATATGAGGTGTCTTAATTATCAGTTCTTGAAAAATCTAGAGGTGACTTACTTTTTGTACTTAAAGAGCAAATTGGTATTTAAGTCTGTAAATCACTGTAGAGTTATCATAATTTCCTAGCAAATATTGATATGTAATAATCCATTAAGCATTCCTTGCAAACCCCTAGTAAGTGTCTATCTCCATCCTAGATAATTGTTATAAAAGAGATATATACATTAAAAATACCTGGTCTCTCCTCTCATTAAGTTTTAAAATTTAAATGAGGAGACAAAACCTATGCAATTGAAAATAATTTGTAGAAAGAATGAGGTAAAACAGGATGGTACAATCATGCTTACAACAGAATTTCAAAGAAGGAAGAGACTATTGTAGACTAAATTATGTAGATAAAGGTTTGAGAAAGCTCTGGCTAGATAAATAGCAAAAGTTTTCCAGAAAGAAATATAAGAGCAGGCTTTTAAAGAATGTGTGTAAGAGACATTACAGAGACTGGTTTCAAAATGGAGGATACAGGTGAGGGAATTCTGGGATATACTTCAAATGATCTCAGAAGGAATGACTTTTGGGAGGTGTTAGTAATAACCACATGCACTTTGATTTTATTTTTTAACAGATTTATTGAAATATAATTGATATACAAAAATGCAAATATGTAATGTATACAACTTGAAGATTTTGGACTTATGCATACATCCATGGGGAAGGGGGGTAAGCAAAGTGGTCCAAGTAGTAACATTTAAAGTAAGGTACATGTAGCAGTGAACACTGGCAAAATAAAAAAAAAAAATCAGCTAAAAAGCTAAAAAGACAGAAAATTATCAGCTCTTCTTAGGTTCATCAGATAATTGAGGTCAGAAGGAAAACTCCTGCCACAGAAATTTGACAGAAGGGCAAATACTGAGAATCACAGTGTATTGGAATTAGATTTCTAGGAGCAGAAGCCAGTATTAGTAAGAACACTTAAATTGATGAATTTCTGGAGGCCCATTTTAACTAGCTTGAGAATTAAAAACTCCATAGATCCTAGACTTAAGGGGACCCTGCCTTTCATGAGTTTGTGTATGTGAGCCTACCATGTCGTCAATGTGAAGATTGGAGACATGTCCCCCTTATGCTTCTTGGCAGAGGAAAATGGAAAAGTAACCATTTTTAAATGAGCTCAGAGCACTCTGTTCTCTTTTAAAAAGTCTGCCCTTGGGAGAAACTATTTTATAAGAACTTAAACTACTTAGGTTTTAACAAAGCTTAACCTACTTAGGAGAAATGAAATACCCAACTCAAGACCCCTTTAGCTTTCCAGTCTCACTTAGAGTGAAGGGGGAAGCCAAGAAACATGTATGAAAATAACAGCCCAGAAGCTCACTAAAAGACTGAGGTCATCATAGAATTATGGAATATGTACTGCTACATCAGTTAGGCTCCTTTATGCTAACAAGGGCCTTTGGCTGAAAAACTACAAATCTCAGATCCCATTTAAGAAGTAGTCTCTAGGAAAACCCAAACAAATTAATAGAAACAATAAGAAGAGCAGTAGAGGAAACTTCAGCCTCTGATACTGCTATAACAAGCAGTAAACAGAATATCTTTTAGCCAGATAAACATAAAATTTCACTCGAAAGGCCTGTTTACCTCAGTTCCTTTTACCCAATATATCAGATCTGGCTTTCAATAAAAAATTATAAAGCTTGTTAAAAATCCAAAAACTGAAATAACAAAAACCAAAATAATAAATAAAACACAAAAACCCTACAGTTTGAAAAGACAAGGCAAGCATCAGAACCAGACTCAGATATGGCAAAGATTTTGATGTTACCAGGCTTGGAATATAAGATAACTATGATTACTATGTTAAATACTGTAATGTAAAAAGTAGATGACATGCATCAATAGATTAGTAATGTAGCAAGAGAGATATAAACTCTAAGAAAGAATAAAAATAACGGTAGAAATAAAAACATTGTAACGTAAGTGAAGAATGCCATTAATGAGCTCATCATTAGACTGTTCACAGCCAAAGAAAGAATCAGTGAGTTTGAAGATAACATCAGTTGAAAACTCCTAAAATAAAATATAAAGAGAAAAAAAAAAGAATGTAATAAAACTTACAAGAACTTAGAAATAATTTCAAAAGGTGTAATATACATGTAATAGAAAGGCCAGAAAGAGAAGAAAGAAAGGAATGATAGAAATATTTACACTAATAATCTCTGAGAATTTCCAAAATTAATGATAGATACCAAACTACAAATAAGGGAAGCTCAAGCAACACAAAAATAAATACCAAAATCTTACACCAACTATATCATATTCAAAGTGCAGAAAATTAAAGAAAACAATCTTTAGAAAAAACGGAGGGGGTAAAAATAAAACCACCTTACTTATAGAGGAATAAAAAAGAATAGGAAATACATTAGACTTCTCTTTAAAAACCATGCAAGCAAGAAGCTTTCAAGTGGAGTGAAATACTTAATGTGTTGAAAGAAAACAACTATAATCTAAAATGCAGTATCCAGCTAAATTATCCCTCAAAAGTATAGGAGAAATAGATTTTCTCAAATAAAAATGGAGAGAATCTGTCACCATTAGAACTGGCTTGTAAAAAAAAAAGTTTTTAAAATAATATATTCAGGGAAAACCAAAATGATATATGTCAGAAATTTGGATCTACCTAAAGAAATGAATAATATTAGAACAGGAAGAAATCAAGATAAATAAAATCTTTTCTTTTACTTTTGATTCAACCAGCAACAGTTTATTCAAAATAATAATAATATATTTGGTGATTATCCCATATCAACAGGCAAAGTTAGTGAGAAAAATATTACAAGGGACACAATGGAAGAATATAAATACTCTGTTACAAGGTAGCAGCACTACCAGTGAAGTGCTATAGTGTTACTTGAAAGTAGACTTAGATTTGTTATAAGTATATATTGCAAATTCTAGGGATACCACTAAACAATGTTAAAGTGTAATTGAGATGCTGAAGAGAAGAAAAATAGAATATAAAATGCTCAGTTAAAACCAGAGAAGGTAGCAAATGAATGGAAGACAAAACACACACACACACACACACACACACACACACACACACACACACACAAAATAAGAGCTGAGAATAGTAAACTGTTACAAACATGGTTGATATTTAACCAACATCATCAATATTTGCTCAATTTTTATAGATACATAATATTTTTATATATTTATAGGGTACATATGTTATTTTGTTACATAAATGTAATGGGTAATGATCAAGTCAGGGTGTTTAGGATATCAATCTATTTGTCATTTTGATGTGTTGAGAACATTTCAAGTCCTCACCTTAAGCTTCATCTTATCCTACTATCTAACATTAGAATTTATTCCTTCTACCTAACTGTATGTTTTTATCCATTAACCAAGCTCATTCACACCTCGCCACATCATACCCACATCCTTCCCAGGTTCTGGTAACTATAGTTCTACCTCTACCTCCATGAGATCAACACTTTAGATCCCACATGTGACTGAGTATGTGTGATATTTGTCTTTCTGCACCTGGATTATTTCACTTAAGATGACATTCAGTTGCATTCGTATTGCTGCAAATGATAGCATTATTTATGGAAAATAGTATTTTATTGCATAAATATACTACATTTTCTTTATCCATTCATTCATTCACTGATGGACACTTAGGTTGATTCCATTATCTTTGCTATTGTGAATAGTTCTGAAATAAACATGGAGGTGCAGGTATCCCTTTGATATACTGATTTCCTTCCCTTTGGATAAATATCCAGTAGTAGGACTGCTGGATCTTATGGTAGCTCTATTTTTAGTTTTTTTGAGAAATCTTCATACCAGCTGTACTAATTTACATTCCCACCAACAGTGTATGAGAGTTCACTTTTGCACACATCTTTGCCATCATTTGTGATTTTTTTTCTTTTTAATAATAGCAATTCTAACTTGAGTGAAGTGGTACCTCATTGTAGTTTTAATTGGCATTTTCCTTATGATTAGTGATTTTGAGCATTTTCGTTATATACTTGTTGACTCTATGTATGTGTTCTTTTCAGAAATGGCTGAACAGATGCTTTGCCTACATTTTAATGGGTTTATTTGGGTGTTTTTTTTTTTTTTTTTTTTTTTTTCTTTTGTTGTTATTGTTGTTGAAATGTTTGTATCCCTATACTCTGGATATTAGTCCCTTTTCAGATGAAGTATTTATAAATATATTCTCTCATATGACAGCTTGTCTATTCACTCTGATGACTGTTTCTTTTGCTGTGCAGAAGCTTTTAAGAATAATATAATCCCATTTTATTTTTGTTGCTTGTGCTTATGGGGTCTTAGCCATAAAATCTTCCCCTGGACCAAAGTCCTGAAGTGTTTTCCTTATTTTTTCTTCTAGTAGTTTTATAATTTTGGGACTTATGTTTAAGACTTTAATCCATTTTGAGTTGATTTTTGTATGTAGTGAGAAATAAAGGTCTAGTTTCATTCTTCTTCATGTGGATAACACGTTTACCCAGTATCATTTATTGAAGAAGGTGCCTTTTTCCTAATAAATATTCATGGCATCTTTGTCAAAATCAGTTGGCTGTAAAAATGTGGATCTATTTCTGGGTTCTTTATTCTGTTCCATTGGTCTATGTATCTGGTTTTATACCAGTACCATGCTATTTGGGTTACTAGAGCTTTGTAATGTATTTTGAAGTCAGATCATATGATGCCTCCAGCTTTGTTCTTTTTCCTCAGGATTGCTTTGGCTATTTGGGCTCTTTTTGGTGTCACATGAATTTTAGGATTGTTTTTTGCATTTTTGTGAAGAATGTCATTGGTATTTTGATAGGAATTGCCCAAAATCTATAGATTGATTTTGGTATTATGATCATTTTAACAATATTATTTCTTTAAATCCATGAGCATGGGATGTATATTTTTCTAGGTCCTCTTCAATTACTTTCATCATTGTTTTGTTGTTTTCCTCGTAGAGATGTTTTACTTCCTTGATTAAATTCATTACTAGTTACTTTATTCATAACTATCATAAATGAGATTGCCTTCTTGATTTTGTTTACAGCTAGTTCATTATTGGTGTATAGAAATATCACTGATTTTGATTTTGTATTCTGCAACTTTGCTATGCTTGCTTGTCAGATCTGAGAGTGTTTCAGTGGAGTCTTTAGGTTTTTCTAAATATAAGATTATGTCATCTATAAAGAGCGAATTTTGGGCTTTCTCTTTTCCAATTTGGATACCTTTTATTTCTTTCACTTGCCTGATTTTTCTGGCTACAACTTCCACTACCATGTGGAGTAGGAGTGGTAAAAATGGCCATTCTTATCTAGCTACCCTTCTTAGAGAAAAGGCTTTCAGCTTTCTCCATTTAGTATGATGTTAGTTGTTGGTTTGTCATACAAAGGCTTTATTATGTTGAGGTATGTTCCTCTATGCCTAGTTCATTGATAATTTTTATCATAAAAGAATGTTAAATTTTATCAAATGCTTTTACTTTGTCTACTAGGATGATAATAAGGTTTTTGTCCTTCATTATATTGATGTGATTTATCATATTCATTAATTTGCATATGTTGAACCATTTATACATCCCTGAAATAAATATTAACTGATTATGGTTGTATCTTTTTGATTTATTGTTAGATTTGGTTTGCTAGTATTTGTTGAAGATTTTTACATCAATGTTAATATGGGATTTGAGTGCATAGCTTTCTTCTGTGTTGTATCCTTGTCTGGTTTTGGTATCAGAATAATATTGGCCTTATAAAATGCATTAGGAAGAATTATTTCCTCTACTATCTTTTGGAATCATTTGATGAGAACTGATGTTAGCTCTCCTTTATACGTTTGGTACAATTAGGCAGTGAAGCCCTAAGGTCCTGGTTTTTTCTTTTTATTGGGAAATTTTTCATTACTCATTCAATCTCATTAGTTGTTAGTGGTTTGCTTGGGTTTTCTGTTTCTTCCTGATTCTATCTTGGTAGGTTTTATGGTTTTCCAAGAAATTATCCACTTCCTATAGGTTTCTGAGTTTGTTACTGTATGGTTGTTCACAGTAGTCTTTGGTAATCTTTGGTATTTTTGTATTATCAGTTGTACGGTTTTCTTGTTCATTTCTGATTTTGTTCATTTGGATATTCTCTTTTTTACTTGTTTAGTCTAGCTAGCATTTTGTTAATTTTATTTATATTTTCCAAAAACTAACTTTTCATTCTGTTGATCCTTTGTATTGTTCTTTTAGTCTCTATTTCATTTAGTTCCACTCACGTCACTTTTAGAGACATTACATTTACATTATTATTTCTTTCTTGCTACTGATTTGGGGTTTCCTGTCCTTTTAGTTACTTAAAGTGCATAATTAGGTGTTTTATTTAAAGCCTTTCTACTTTTTGATGTATGCATTTATTGCTATAAACATAATAACTATAAAAACTAGTACTCTTTTGCTGTATCCCATAGGTTTTTGTGTGTTGTGTTTCCATTTTCATTTGTTTCAAGAAAATTTTTTTTAATTTCCTTTATAATTTCTTCATTAACTCAGTGGTTATGTAGAAGCTGTTGTTTAATTTGCATGTATCTGTATAATTTTCAAAGTTACTCTTCTTATTGATTTCTAATTTATTTCATTGTGGTCTGAGAGGATACTTGATATGATTTAGATTTTTAAAAATGCATTGAGACTTGTTTTGTGACCTAACATGTGGTTTATTCTGGAGAACATTCCATGCGCTGATGAGAAGAATATATATTCTGTAGCTGTTGGATAGAATGTTCTGGATATGTCTAATAGGTTCACTTGGTCTACAATGCAATTTAAATTCAATATTAATTTGTTGATTTTCTTATTAGATGATATATCTGTTGCTGAGAGTGAAGTATTAAACGTCCCCAACTATTATAGTATTGGAATCCAGTGCTCAGTAAAAATATGTTTAGAATTGTGATATCCTTGTGGTGAATTGATTCCTTTATCATTATATAATAATCTTCCTTGTCTTTTTTAAAAAGTTTTTTACTTTAAATGTTTTATCTGATATAAATGTAGTTACTCTTAATTGTTTTTGATTTCTTTTTACATGGAATATTTTCTATACTTTTACTTTTAGTTTATATGTGTCTATAGGTGACATAAGTTTCCTATATTGCTGGGTCATTTTTGTTATCCATTCAGGTAGTCTATATCTTTTAAATAGAAAATTCAGTTTGTTCACATTAAAGATTATAATTGACATGTGAGAACTTATTCCTATCATTTTAAAACTTTTCCTTGTTTTTTTATATACTTTGTTCCTTTGTTTATTTCATTGTTTATCATTGTGGTTTGGTGGTTTTCTTTCATAGTAACATTTGAATCCTTTCTCTGTGTGTTTGCTCTACAAGTAAGTTTGATACTTTGGCATGTTTTCATGAAGGTAGATATTACCCTTTTGCTTCCAAGTGTAGGAATTCCTTAAGTATTTCTTATAAGGCTGTTCTAGTGGTGATAAATTCCCTTAGTTTTTGCTTTTTGGCAAAATCATAATTTCTCCTTTATTTATGAATGATAACTTTGCTGGCTATAATATTTTTGATTAGGAATTTTTTTTTTCTCATAACTTTTAATATATCATCCTATTTGCTCCTGGCCTATAAGGCTTATGGTGAAAAATCTGCTATTAGTCTGATGAAGAGTTGACTATATGTGACTAGATACTTATCAATCACTATTTTTATAGTTATGTCATTGTCTTTGACTTTTGAAAGTTTGACTACATGTCATGAAAAATGCTTTTTAGTTTGTATCTATCTGGGAATCTCTGAACTTCCTCTAACTGGATGTTCAAATCCCTTCCTAACCGTGGCAAGTTTTCAGCTATTCTTTCATTAAATAGGCTTTCAATGCCTTTGAACTTCTCCTCTGGAAGCTTCCAAAATTAGAATATTCAGTGACATTATTATGCCATATATATCACATGGGCTTTCTTCATTCTTATAAATTCCTTTCTCCTTTTTTCTTCTGACTGGGTTATTTTAAAAGACGTATGTTCAAGTTCTGAAATTCTTTTTTCTTTTGATCTGTCTTTGAAGCTCTCAATTGTATTTTTATTTCATTCATTGAATTGTTCAGTTCTAGGATTTCTATTTTGTTCTTCTGTATGATATTTATCTCTTTAGTAAATGAATTTCTTATTTATATCCTGAATAATTTTTTAGATTTTTTGGTATTATTTATCTGTGTTCTCTTGTATCTTGCTGAGCTTCTTTAATATTATTATTTTGAATTCTTTTTCAGTCATTTCTTAAATTTCTTTATCATTAGAATCTGCTTTACGAGAATTATTGTGTTCTGTGCAAGTATTATATTTCCTTTCTTTTTTCCTTGTTTCTTGTATCCTTATGTTGATATCTGTGAATCTTGTATAAGTCACATAATCCAATTTTCTTGATTGGCATTCACAGAGGAAAACTTTTTCCTACAGATGTATCTCTGGTGTTGGTTGGACAGGGCACTTTAGCTTTGATTCTGGTGTGTGCATTAGTGTAGTCTCTGTGTGATTTCTTCATCTGTAAATACTGTTAGTGAGGCCTATAATTTCCTTAGTGGCTCTGGATATAGTTATTAGTGGAGACTGTGGTGAGGTTTTGCTGGAGACTAGATAATAGGTAAGCCTGTCCTTTGGCCCTTGGGTAGCATACATGAGTACCTTTGTTAGTGGGTTCGTGTGGGCTGATTCTCTGACCTACAGTCAACTTCCTTGGGTACAAGCAGTGTCAGGGGTGGGTCAAGAATGTCAGTAAGTTCTTTGGCCCATGAGCAACATGAATGTTGTGGGTGATACCAGCAGTGCTGGTACGACAACCCTTGGGTGCCAGGTGGCACTTGCTGGTGTTTGTGCTAGCTCCAATAGGCTTGGTGAGCCAGTCTTGAGGTACTCATGTGGCACAGGCATGTGGGTCCTGGCAGTGGTGGCAGTAGCAGGCTAAGTAGGCACATCTTCAGGGACATGATAGCAATGCCCAGATGCCAGTGGTGGTAGATGGAGCAGGGTGATCCCAGACCTCTGATTGGCATGCTTAAATGTCAGTGGCAGGAGTTCTGGGCCTGTTTTTAAGCCCCTGGGTCATATGCACATATAAGTAGGGAAATTGACACAGCAGGGCAATGCTCAGGCCCGTGGGGCATGAGGGCATGCTTGGGCACTGGGGGCTCAGTGCCAACTGGAAGAGTAATGTTCTCAGGTTCCCCCAATGGTACACACAGACTTAGGCTGTTGCAGTCAATAATCACTGTAAATGTGAAAGGTCACTGGGCATGGTTACTCACTTCTATAATCATAGCACTCTGGGAGGCCGAGGTGGGAAGACAGGTTGAGCTTAGGAGTTTGAGACAAGTCCAAGCAAGAGTGAGACACCATCTCTACTAAAAATAGAAAAAACTAGAAGGGCATTGTGGCAGGTACTTCTAGTCCAGCTACTCAGGAGGCTGAGGCAGGAGGATCACTTGGCCCCAAGAGTTTGAAGTTCCCATGAGCTATGATGATGTCATGGCACTCTACCTAGGGCAACAGAGTGAGACTCTGTCTCAAACAAAAAAAAAAAAAAAAAAAAAAAAAAAAGTTGGAGTAGCGATATACAGTAGTCACTCCTCTTCCAACCTTATAAGGGAATATATTCCAAGACCCTCCACTGCCTGTGTGAAACCATGAAAAGTATCAAACCCTAAATATACCATTGTATTTCTTATGCATACATGCCTATAACAAAGTTTAATTTATAAATTAGGTACAGTATGACCTTAGCAACCATAACTAATAATAAAATAGAACAATTATAATAATATACCATAGTAAAAGTTATGTGAATATGGTCCCTGTCCCTCTCTCTCTCATAAAATATATTATTATGCTGCACTCACCTTATTCTTGTGATGATGAGAGATGCTAACCAAGATGGTTACCAAGTCCAATGGGGGTAATATATATATAGCCATGGATAGACTGGACAAAGGAACGATTCAAATCTTAGGTGGGACAGAGTGGGATGATATAAGATTTCATCATGCTACTCAGAACAGCATGCAATTTAAAACTTATAAATATTTTATTTCTAGAATCTTCCATTTAATATTTTTATTAATATTAAATCATAGCTGTGTACTTTGCGATCATGGGGTACCATACATTGGTTTTATAAATAGTTTGACACATTTTCATCACACTGGTTAATATAGCCTGTCTGGCATTTAATATTTTGAGACTATCATTGACTATGGACTGTGGAAATCCAAATCACAGAGGATTGTTATATTAATTTAAGACAAAGGAGACTCCAGAATGAGGAAAATTATCAGAGATAAAGAAGAGAATTTCCTGATAAAGGAGTTAATTCCATAAGAATATTTAATGAGCCTTACAATGCATGTGTTTAATAGAGTATGTGAGGCAAAAAAAAAAAAAAAAAAAAAAAAAAAAAAATA